>JAXGGA010019689.1:0-19601 GCA_038373865.1 Uloborus plumipes
GTAGTAAATGCCATTACTGAATGAACAAACGAGAGTTAGAGCTCTTCTGAACTATGTTGAAAAATCTGAACTGTGAAAAAATGCTTTAAATTACCAGCGTCAATCATTTTCAGATCTGAATCTCATTGTGTAAAATATACTCCGTACTTCCATGACAAAAAACGATAAATAAAAGTCCGCACAATTGCTAACAAAAATACACACAGTACAGGGGGAGGGGGATCTGGCAATACAGAACAGTAAAGGTGTCATTATTTTCTCCAAGGGTTCCATCTTTTCTTTGCGGTGAACGTTGGGTTAAGGGTGCCAGTTTTTCACTCTAGTTAAAGGTACAATCTTGGCTCTCTATAACTACCGCTCGCCTATTTGGACGTTCCATAGAAATGTCAACCTCAGCCGAAGAAAAAAAGTAACCGAAGTGAAAAAAGTATCAATAAATAAATAAATAAATAACAATCATACAACATAAGAAGTTTAAAAAAATTGAAAAAGCATTGTAATTATCACTGAGATTAGCCATGATAAATAGTTTGTAGTGTGTCTACTGCTTGTTATTCGATGGTTACGTTAGTCACGTTACGTTAGTCACACTCCATCTTGAGTAAAAGTGACACTTAAGACTGAAAAAAATTAAGACTTAATAAATGTGTTTTATGTTTTCAAAAGCCAACTTAACACTTTTTTCAAATATATCATTTAATTTTTAACACTTGCTTAACTTTGAGAAATTTTTGCCTCACAACAAGAGCATTCATTTTCAGGGTTGCAAAATCGTTACGTCCGTCACACTGCGATTTTGGTTGAAAAAATATCTACTGTCAGTAATTTTGTTTTAAATTCTTACCAGAAATGATATATAGATACCATGTACATTGCAAATCTACCATCATCACTAAAAATATTTTTTATTCTTTAAGTTACATGTAAAAACAGCTACAAAATCAGCTCTGATTGTTTCGTTGGTCACTATGATATGATCCAGCAGGAGCGGCATTTCAGCACTTCGTTTGAGGGGGCAAATTTCGTAAATATGAAGTACCCCAGTATGGAACAAAATACATATTGGTGAAAAGAAAAAATCTTAAAATGGATTTAATATTTAGAAAAATTGGAGTTACGAAAAAATTTGAATTTCTATGACCAAAGCGAAAAATTATTTTGTAATTAGTTATCACACAAAATGACTTGATTAGTAATTACTTTTTAACTTTCAATCAAGCTATTATCTGCGTTGTCTAGAATCTGAAAGAAAAAATTTTTTTCCATCGATTCCCAGTGTTTTGTGCAATTTCCCAAACAGCTAAAGTTGAAAATAATTTCTTGTCCCGTTATACTTGTTTCAGAGCATTTTTTCTTCAGATTCTTCTCTTATTAGAAATAGTCTTATGAATATGTTTAAGGATGAGCTTTATCGATTTTTGCTGAAAATGAATAAGCTATTTTATTTCCTTTTGAACGTGATCGTTGATTTGTGTTATGCATAAATGGAATTTACCAGTTTTTAACATTCTGCGAAAAATATTTGGAGGTGCGACCCCCCAAATCAGGGGGTGCGACCGCCCCCTCTTGCCCTCCTTATTTTGCCGCCCCTGTGACCCAGTAACATTATCTTTTTAGTGATTCGTAAAGAAAATTGAATTGAAAACTTGAATTGCAAAGTTTATAAAATGGATGACTAAAAAAATCCATAAAGAATCACATACTATGACTATCATTACACCATAGTTTATTGTTTGCTGCTTCTTTTTTCTTCTATATTTAACTTACAGATTTAATAGAGGTTTAATTATTTAGGATTAATGTAAAACGTGTCACATAATGTTCATTTGAACTGTCCTTTCTGCATATCGTGAAGAAATCCGCACTTCTTCTCGTCAAAAGCTGTGTCAATCACACCTAAGATACACTTCTGAAAAATTCAATGAAAAAGGAAAATTAATTCATAGTTTAAGACAGTTTCCAATAGTGTGTTCCACGGACCCCCTGGGGTCCGCAAGCTCGCTCTAGGGGGTCCGCAGTGCTATCCTGCTTAAACGTAAAAGGTAATTGGAATTGAAGGACGAGTAACACTTTTTTGAAATTCAAAACAGAAGCACATTTATAAAGAATAAAAAAAGTTCTTCTGTTTACGAACAAGCAGGGAGCAGCAAATGCCTGGCACCTTCAATTTTGACACATATTTCCAATCCTAAAATAATATTTTGAATGGAATATTATACTGTGTCATGGCTTTCTAAAATCTGATGCGGGAAAACTGCGTGTGATGGATAAAAACGGAGGTGATTTTCGAGTTCAGCATACCAGAAAACCTAAAGAACACTCAAAGTATCCCATGCAGTTTTTTGGTTGCAGATCTGTGTAATTGGTACGTAAAGGTTCAACGGCTAGTTTTGAAGCACAAATAAACATAATAATTAACAGATAATAAATAGTTAAGTATAACACGTTAACATGAAAAAAAAAAACGAGTAAGTACAGTGCAATATAGTAAAATTATACATAATAATTACAACTTCATCAGCTAAAAAGCTAAGAAAATTGGTCCATTTTTCAGTTAAAACAGGGAGTCATCTAGAATTTCAAATACGATTCTCTGAAAATATCAATTTTTTTTTATCAAAGTATGAAATATATTTCGATATCGTCACTGTTCTCAAAAATTACACATTTAATATCTATTTATCTATTGGAGTTAGACCGAATATTTCTAGATTTGTTTTTGGTGAAAGTTTATCTCCTCCACTTTCGGTCTTTTCCTGTATCATATCTATAAATATATTCATGTACTGCTTGGTGTCGAAGGGGCACATCCACACGATCGCGTACACACACACACATACACCAATCGCAATTTGCTATTGCGAAAAACATATTTGAGTTCAAGTTGTCAACATTTAAGTCTTTCACCTTTTTTTTTTAATTTTCCATCTCTTTAACAAAAACCAAAATTTTGTTCTGGTGACATTTTTTCTCCAACTTACCATCGAATCCTGAATATTCTCACACAATTCCGATTCTTCTTTGCAGTTCATCTATAATAAACAGAAAAAAATTTCAGCGACTGAAAGAATTTTACAAAGGCAAAGAAAATTCGATACTGCAGCTTTAATAAGCGCAAAATGAAAGTTATGGGCAATTCCACTTCAAATCAATCGAAAAAAATAAATTTTTGACCTCACCATTTTCGATTTTAACAAAACTTGTTGTGAGGAACACATATGACGAGCTAAGTATTATTGCCAATTTTTAGATTTTTATTTCAAAAATTGTACGAAATACAGGGCTGTAAAAACAGCAAAAAGTGCTAAAAACAGAAAAAGTGGCTACGTACAAATTACTAACTTCACTGATAACTACAGCAGAATAAAAATTCAAAAGCCATTGTAAAGATAAGGAATGGAGCTTTCTATTGATACACTGCTCGACATTGAAAATGCAACACCAAGAAGGAGTGGTCAGAAATTCATGTAAATTTTACCGTAGACGCACGTCACTGAGTTATGCAAATGATATGAAATGCGCAGCTCTCCGACGCACGTGAAGTAAGATATAAGAGAATTAAGTTGAAAAGTGGGCTATGTTCATGTTGGTTTTTCTGCCAGACTAAAATTATCGGATAAATTTGGTTTTTATCTCGAAGGATACGTGTGATAGGAGGAAATGCCACGCCGTCCTCAACGAAGACACTTCCAGCATATAGACGACTTTACAAGGGGTATGGTGATCGGACAAAGAAGGGGAGGTTGGTCCATCCGTCAAATTGCAGCTGATACCCACATGGATGCAAGCACTGTGCATCGGCTGTGTCGGAGATGGTTGGAAAGAGGAAATGTAGCCACATTGAGGGGTGCAGGTGCAGCCAGAGTGACGTCAGACCGCTTGGATCGACGGATTCACCGACAAGCTGTGGCGGACCCGCAAGTCACTTGTACGTCGATTCTGCAGCACGTGCACGGTACCCTGGATGTCCTGTGTCGACCAGAACCATTTCCCGTCGACTGGTTGCACGTGGCCTGCAATCACGGCGCCCGCTAAGAAGACTGCCATTGACCTCACAGCACAGACTCCAACGTTTGGAATGGTGCCGGACCAGAGCGACGTGGATGACAGAATGGCAAACCGTAGTGTTCTCAGATGAATCCCGCTTCTGTTTGTCCAGCGATAGTCATCGCATACGTGTGTGGCGTCGACGTGGAGAAAGATCGAATCCGGCAGTAACTGTGGAACGCCCCACAGCGCGACAACGTGGCATAATGGTTTGGGGCGCTATTGCATACAATTCCGCATCACCTCTAGTTCGTATTCGGGGCACTATGACGGCCCAACGATATGTAGATAATGTACTGCGGCCGGTGGCAATCCCCTACCTTCAGGGTCTGCCAAATGCAATTTTTCAACAGGATAACGCCCGGCCTCACAGTGCTCGAATCAGCCAACATGCTCTACGAGGTGTACAGATGCTTTCCTGGCCACCATACTCTCCTGACTTGTCACCAATCGAACATGTATGGGACGTGATTGGACGCCGTTTGCAGAACCTGTCACTGCCTCGTTCAGAGGAAGAACTGTGGCAAATGGTTGAAAGGGAATGGAGTGCCATCCCTCAGGACACCATCCGCAGGCTTATTGACTCCATCCCTAGACGTGTTTCTTCGTGCATCGCTGTCCGTGGTGGTCCTACTTCTTACTGAGCCGACGCCGTCCTCGCTCTAAATTTTGCTTATTTATTTTGAAATAAATATCACTTGTTGTTCCATGCTGTCTCTGTCTTCTTACCAAATTTCATCAATTTCTGACCACTCCTTCTTGGTGTTGCATTTTCAATGTCGAGCAGTGTATATAACATGACTTTATTACGATCGGGTTAAGTTTCAAGATCATTGACCGTAATTTTTGACAGTGAATATCTCAAAACACGCCCCTTAAGAATTTCTTCAAAAAAATACATTTTATATAGCTCTAATTCTTCTCCCGCGCCAAAACTTAAACTGGCACCGCAACGGCAAGGTACTTTAAAAAAAATCACCCTTAAAACTAAAACAGCAGTAGGTATAGAGAAAAAAAAATCGCGTACGTTTGAAAAGTATCTCGATTATTAAGATTTCGGCGCGATTGATAAATATGAGACAATAATCGTGTTACCTTGCTTACATCGTAAAAGACGTTATCCAGGTAGCACAAAAAAACGTTTAAACGTTTTATAAACGTTTTTAATCCGTTGTCACAACGGTAATAACCATTTTACAACGTTTAAAAAACGAAGTGTGCTACTTGGGTAACTAACATATGAATTTTTCAGATGAAAAATTAATACAGTCAACGCTCGTTATAACGACCACACGTTATAAAGACCATCCCAATATAACGACCGGTGAGAAAACCCCCAACTATACCCCAATATACTCTATGTTCTACCTCTTACAGCGACCACTCGTTATAAAGACCGTCGTCTGTAGAACGGAGACGGTCGTTATATCGAGCGTCGACTGTATAAGTTTTCATTTTCAGCCATCTTTTATACACTATCTCATAAAACATTACATGTAATGCATAAATTTGTACAATCATGCCTAATGACTGGAAATTAAGTGGAAATTCAAAGTTAGAAAAAAAAATGTGACGCATGGAGCATTTTGAAATTTTGTTAAAAAAATTTCAATTTTAAATTTCGAAAAAAGTATTTGTTGTTTTTGCACAATTTTTTTTATGCTTTTAGATGTAGTGAATATACAAGCAGACACAGTTTTAAACAGATATATCAATAATTGAAAAAAAAAGTGTCCACTGAAGCCTTAACCATTGTTGCTAAAGCTAAGTGGGAAAATAACCCGTATCGCCGTAACTATGACAACCATGAGGGGAAAAGTGCTCAAGATGGAAAATTAACACGACAGCTCTTACTACACAGAGTTTAACTGAGTTGGTACTTTCGGTATTCACCAGGTGCCGCCACATATCAGTAAGACGGTCAAATTGCCGACCAACCGAACTCCTTCTTCTACCAATAAGAAGTCAGTAAGGGTCAGATCGTGACTCAAATATCGGGTGAATGAGGGAGCAACAAAATCTCCTATACTAGACAGCAACTTAACTTGACACTGAACGTCACTACGGGCGGAGCCAATAAGAGCTCACAAGTAGTCAGCGATCTCCTCTAATTCGCGAAGTAGGCTGTGACGTTTTATCTAGCTCGTTTTTCATAGGCTAACGTCACGCTGACGTCACGATGTTTTCGTCAAGAAACGTTATAGCGTAGTATAGCAGTGTGAGATCATATAAAGAATGCAGCACATCAACAAAACCAACCTCAAATTCTTCAATTCATAATAATTTTCCGAAAAGGAAACTGCATTAGCAAAAGATAATCAACTTTTTTTCCCTGTAAATTTATATGTTAAAATCCAATATAAATTACATATTTTAAAAATACTTAACGGAATTACTCACCATAAAATAATCGTAAGTTAATGTTATCATGGCATTAAATCCTTCTTTCTGAAAAAAAGGTTGGAAAATCAATAAGAATAGCAGCAAGTAAATAAAACGGTTCTGTATCGCATATTTACAAAAAAAAAAAAAAAAAAAGAATGACAGTATTCTTTATCATCAATGTTCAATCTACTGCCGGCCACCTTGTCCAGTGGTCATTAAAAACATAAAACACATTTATTAAATCTTAATTCTTTTTAGTCTCAAGTGTCACTTTTACTCAAGATTGGCGTGTGACTAACGCAACGTGACTAACGTAACCATCGAATAACAAGCAGTAGACACACTACAAACTATTTATCATGGCTAATCTCAATGATAATTACAATGCTTTTTCAATTTTTTTTAAATTCGTATGTTGTATGATTTTATTTATTTATTTATTTACTTATTTTTTATACTTTTTTCAGTTCGGTATTTTTTTTCTTCGGCTGAGGTTGACATTTCTATGGAATGACCCAAAACAGCATTCATTTTTTAGTGTACATACATAAAATAAAGGATTAGAAAGAAAATCTTGCAAAATACTTACTCTTCGAAATTTCTCCGTGTTGCAAAATTCATCTTGAATTTCTCCAATCTCATCCGTAGTTACAAAACCTTTTGAAGCGTCTCTTATCATTTGAAACACTATATCTTTACCCTGCAAAGAACATATTTTTTTATAACATTTTGAACTCTCTTAAGATCTATAAGTCCCAAGCTTTTTCTGCCCATCACCCCACCCTTCTTGGGGGAGGGGGGGTGAAAACGTAAGTTTTAGTTCGTTTACATCGATATTTTTGAAAATAAATGCCTAATTTTGACTTGAAATAAAATCAGGGTTCGCCAAAGTGAGCCCAGCCTACTTGAAACAACCCACCCGGGTTTTTTTGGACGGGCCCATTTGAAAAAAACCACTATGTCGGTAAAGGTTTTATTTTTTCAAAATTTATTGCATATTAAAGAGCAATTTTATTTTCAGAATTTATTTCAGAAACAAACTAAATATTGTAAATATTTTGATCCATGCTAAGCATAGAAATTGGTATTGATCAATTTAGTTATGATATTTAGTCTTGGCTTGTAGGGTATTTATATGCATAAGTATCAAGAATCTTTTTTACATTACGGGATGTTTGTATCTCTATTTTATTGTAAAACAACTGCTGGAGCAAATTTTAAAGGATTTGGTATGTAAAGTTGAATGATGATACTGATCATAAATATATGTTGAAAAAGAGGTGTTCTCCTAGAAAATTTTGCTGTTGATGCACATTCTTATATGAAGAGGGAAAAAACCCTTAACCCTTCACTGCACGGTGTGCCAGATCTGGAACAAACCAAATAAACCCTCATATATTCCTATGATTTTTAAATACAGTTAAACTGAGCTTTGTGCCCCTTCTGGAACATTGCTATAACAGTTTAGTGTGATGTTTATGCACTAGTTAGTTGCACTAGTCTAGGTATTACAGTTCTTGCTTTTTAAAGAAAGAGTGTCTGCATTTCCGTTAGAAGTGTGCTTAGTCATTATTTCCTTTGTTCTAAAAATTTTTAAATACACTTAGTGGAAAGTTTGTTTATACCACTTATGGCACAAAACACATTGTAGATTATTACACTTATCGGTATACAAAGCATATGCTATGTGCTTTGTGCCATATATAGAACAAACAATTAAAACATCATTTTTGGTGCACATTTTTAAGATTAATTTTTTTCTTTATTTTTCCTGAACTCAGGGCTATTTAAAAGGTAACAAATGATTTTTTTCATGAAAATATAAAAAATCGTGCAGTGAAGGGTTAACAACAATTTACAAACAGAAATTTGTAGAGCACATTATTCCTGAAAAAATAAATAAAACCTCCAACACATGTCTCTTATGTTTTTTATCTTCGAATATAAGCGAGTGTTGCTTCGTTTTTTTTCTATGACTGTACTTTGAAAAAAGCCTCCGTAACAATTTTCATATGCACCCTTTACCAATGATTTGTATCTGTATAAGGATACGTTACCTCTTGATGAAGTATGTTCACACATGCTTTGATTTCGGCCTTCTTTTCGGCACCTACAGAAAGCAAAATAATGTTTCGGTCAACTTTGTGAGATAAATACGTGAGATTGCAAAAACAGCCACCTGATTCGACACTAAAAAAAAAAAAAAAAGCGAGAGGGGACGCGAGGGGACTCACCTTTCAGCTGGGGAAAAATACTTTTCCAAATTGTCTTTGGTGTTGCGCCAACGGTTCTTCCCCCGGACATATTTTGACATGTTTGAATTTTACAAAAGACCCTACACTCTTTGTCCTTAGGGACCCTACACTCTTTTTAGATGATTTTGACATTTTTGGTTTATATGTTGGTAAGACATTTTTCTAACCAACATATAAATCAAAATATAAAACGTATTTTCTAACCACGTTTTATATTTTGGTTAGACACATATATGTTGGACAGACTAGCCCAGCTAGACAAAAGACAACCAGAGATAAGTAAAAAGAAGAAAAAAAAATGCAGAAAATAATGAGTAGCTAATGTGCGAACCTTCTGCAGTAGCATGTTTGATAAAAAACAGGAAAGTTTCAGCTGAAAGTTAGTAATTTTCCTCAAATAAACCAGGAATTTCCCTGTAGAATTCAGAAGCCTTCCCAACAAAAGTGAGTTGTGTGTTAAGACTGAATCATTATACTAGACAGCAACTTAACTTGACACTGAACACTGAACGTCACTACGGGCGGAGCCAATAAGAGCTCACAAGCAATCAGCGATCTCCTCTAATTCGCTAAGTAGGCTGTGACGTTTTATCTAGCTCGTTTTTCATAGGCTAATGTCACGCTGACGTCACGATGTTTTTGTCAAGAAACCTAGCAGTGTAGTATAGTATTCTTTTTTTTTTTTTTAGCAAACATGGATAAAGCTAATGCAGAACTGCAAGTGAATAGCGAATTGCTTATTTGCTTGCAATTTTGTCAAAACCCAAAGACTGCTTTCTGTCCCCATTAGGATCAGGGGCGCCCACAGGGGGGGGGATCAAAATTTTTGGGGAGGACTTTTTTAAAGTAATCTATTTATTTATTTAAATTACTTCTTAATTACTTTTTTAATTTAAATTATTTCTGATTTTTTTTAATTTAAATTATTTAGTATTTTTTTATTGAAATTATTTATTTTATTTCCTTATTCTTATTACTTTTTATTTATTTATTTATTTTTACTTTGTGTGTCCGTGTGTGTGTGTGCTTGGAATTTCTGGAAGGGAAAAAAGCGATTCTATTCTGCGCATAATTCGAACTTTTAAAGAATTAATAATATGTAAAAAAAAAAAAAAATAATTAAAAAAAAAATAAATTCAAAAAAAAAAAAAAAAGTAAAAAAAGAGGGGTAAAAGTAAAAATAAAAAAGCACAACAGGGTGTTGAAAAGTTTTGGGGGGAATTTGCGCCATTGAGCTCGGGGGTTATGTTCACCCCTGATTAGGATTGCAAAATAGATAATAGCAAAAAAATGGATTAACAGGCCTGAAAGAAAATAAGATTTCTTATTTCCTTTTCGTGTAACATTTCAAATTAAAATTAACACGAATATTTTAATTGTCTAAAACTATTATTTACTAAAGTAGTTCGTCATTTATTATTTTTTGAAGGAACACTGAATTTTGAAACTGAAACGCTAGTTCAGTACGAACCACTTTCTAACCCATACGGTAAAAAAAAGAAAAAAAAAAAAAAATCCGAAACCTTCCTAGAAAATAATGGGTAGCTGATGTGCCTAATTTCAGCCAGGAACGTTTCTACAAAAAAAAAAAAAAAAAAAAAAAAGGAAAACTTTTTTCTAAACCTCAGTGGCCTTCCTGGAGAATCCAGAAACCTTCCCGCTAAAAACCTGCCATGTTACGGAAATAAATCGAGAAATTCACAAAAAAAAAAAAAAAAAAAACCTTCGGTTTATGGTTTCATGACCCCCCCCCCCCTCTCCCCATGAGGCAGTTTGTCGAACAAACAAATGTCAAAACGACATTTGTCAACAAATATCGAACAAGTCAACTTCCTTTTTTAAGGGGTTACACTTACCTAATGCCGGCCACCTTCTCTCGGCCACTTTATCAGAATCCTCGCTCGGGCATGGATGTACTTCCTGTCAGGGGTGCCAACAGGGGGGGGGGGGGGATTATGGCGCAAGTTGCGCCATCAAAATTTGGGGAGGGGGAAGTTTTAAACTAATTTAATTGTTTATTTAAATTATTTATTAATTTATTTTTTCAATTTAAATTATTTCTTTAGCTTGTTTATTATTATTATTTATTTATTTATTTATTTTTGTACATGTGTGTGTGCTTGAAATGTCTGGAAGGGAAAAAAAGCGATTCTATTCTGCGCATATTTCGAGCTTTTAAAAAAGTAATAATATATAAAAAATATAATAGTTATAATTTTAATAAATAAATAGGTAACAATAAAAAAATAAATAAATAATATTTAAAAAAAATATATTAAAAAAATAACTAATGTATTCAAAAATAAAAAATAAAAAAGGGGAAAAAAATAAAAAGCATAAGGGGGTTGTAAAAATTTTTTGGGGGGAATTTGCGACATTAAGCTTTGGGGGGGGGGGGGGGCACCCCTGCTTCCTGTAATTGTCCTTTCTCTGAGTGAATATGTGTTGTGAAAGGTTGTATACCCTATGAACGAGCCCCATATGCCATGTCCAGTGGCGTAGTTAGGGGTCGGCAGGTGTGGATCTTGCCACGAGCGCAGCAGCTAGGGGGCGGGATATTCGTCGATAAAAAAAAAGAAAAAGGTTAGGGAATTTGTTTTTGATTATATTCATAGAAAAATATTAAATAATAAAGAAAAACTCGTAAGAAGGAGAGTTACATGATAAAATGAAACATTTAATGAGGAGGGATATTGGGCATCGTTAAAAACATTTTAAAAAATAAAAACAAAATCAAAATTGCAATTTTGCCTTTAAATTTGCCAAATAATCAAAATTTTCTGAATAAGAAAATATTTTGGGAAGTCACAGTGACCTCCCATGACTTCCTAACAAGTCAACTTTGGGGGACAGGGGGCGCAGTTCCTTAACTTCGCCACGGGCGCAGGAGCCTATAGGTACGCTACTGGCCATGTGTGTACCGTGGAAGTCGGACTTCCTCCCAAATGACCGTACAGTTGGAAAAGGAAGCAAATTGCTAGTCTAGCTCAGTAGTTGGAAAAACTACATATTTTTCGTAGCGAACTACAACTACAACTACTTTCGCAAAAATGCAGTTAACTACAGCTACAACTACTTTTTTTTTTTTTTTAAATGTAGCGAGCTACACTACTTTTAAAATGTAGTTGCTACTTCGCTACTTTTAAAAAATAAATGAATAACAAGAATACACCGTTTGAGGATCGACCGAAAAAATTCGAAAAGTGGTTTAGATTAAAAAATTACCTCATTCGGATATGGGATAGAAATGGGAATTGTCTTTAAATTTATTTGTTACTTTTCCTTTTTGTTCCCTTTTTTTTTTTTTGCTAAAATTTGTCCTTTAAAAATTTTTTTTACAATTTTTACGAATATTCGCCACAAGAAAAACCTTGTTTTCTTCCTTCGTTCTCTTTTTTTTTAATTTTTTTTTCATTTATTTATTTATTTTTTTAATTTAAAAGTAGTTTTCGGAAATCGCTACAAACTACTATTTTCTTGTATCGCGCTACTCACTACTCTAATTTTTTTTTAAAAGTAGTGCGCTACACTACAAACTACTAAAAAATGTAGCTACCACAGTAGTTTCGCTACTTGTAGCGCGCTACTTCCAACCACTGGTATAGCTGACAAAAGACAATAACAGCAACAGCAATACCTAATACTTACAGCAACAGCAATACCTAATACTTTCAGCAACAGCAATACCTAATACTTACAGCAACAGCAATACCTAATACTTACAGTAACAGCATTACTTAATACTTATAGTAACAGCAATACCTAATACTTACAGCAACAGCATTACTTAATACTTACAGCAACAGCAATAACTAATACTTACAGCAACAGCAATACCTAATACTTACAGCAACAGCAATACCGAATACTTACAGCAACAGCATTACTTAATACTTACAGCAACAGCAATACCTAATACTTACAGCAACAACAATACCTAATACTTACCTAAGGCACAGTTAAGACCGTCGAAGCATGGATAGTAATTTTCTTCATCATCAGATGCAGATCCTGCGGGAGGCGCAGATTTCAGAGGTTTGACAACGATTGCCAAAAACAAAATGGCGAACACCGTATTAGCGAACATTCTTCGATGTTTACGCCTTAGAGGGTGAAAATCAGGATTGTTCCTTTTGCATCAACCGCTGATGCTTTTATGTTTCATTGCTGAAACTTTAATGCTGATTAAATACGAAAAATACCGCAAGTATTTGTTTAGTGCAGAAAGGAAAAACCGCTAAACCTAATATATTGAAACACAAGACAAGCAGGAAACGGTTTATTTAAATAAAAAATTGCCCTTCATGTTTCGTGTCTGAATTGACTTCTATACTTAACACGCATTTGGAGTATTAAATGCATTTTAGTTTGTTTGATTAGTTGATAGAGCTAGTTGTGCAGCATTAACTGTATTTACCCTTAAACATCTGCTTCTGTTAGATACACTGTAAATAATCTTAAGTATATTTAAAAAAAAAAACTTAAAAATACGCTTTTAAAGTTAATCAAACTAAAGAGAGATTTTCAAAACTATTGAATGTCTGCTAAATTTACATGTACTTATAATGCATCAATACGAAATATAGTTTAGCATTTAGTATTAATAATAGAGTTATAATTTTAGAATTGCAAAGAACGTGAATTTTATCCTTTATTCAGAGTTACATACAAACAACTGAAACACTTATAATACATCAGGATATAATAATATAGTTTAGCCTTTAGTATTAATAATATTATTAAATAAATTTACTTTTATCTTTGCAAAGACAGTGAATTTTATCTTTTACTCAGAGTTACATACAAACATACAAACAAACAAACCCACATGTGAAACTAATAAAAGCGTATTAAAATTTAGAGATGTTCCTAAAAAATAATGGTCAGCTTATGAGCCTATATTCTGCAAATACCACATTTGACGAAAAACAGGAAAGTTTCCCGCTAAAAGTCAGTAACCTTTATGAAAGTAACTTGGAATCTCCTTAACCTTTTAACTGTCATGCCCGAGATAGTCTCGGGCACAGCTGGTTTTCGAAAATGTCACGCCCGAGTATTACTAGGGGAGCGATTCCATACCAAATCACCGAAAAAAAAAAAAAAAGTTGGTCGCACGACCGACTCGGATTTTTTTTTAATTTGGTACACAGATTGATGGTGTAGAGGTATGAAAAAGCCCAAAAGGAAAGTTACCTGCTCCACTTATTTTCTGAGATACATGCCCTCAAAGTTTGTCCGCCACGTCAAAATACTAAAAAAGTGATGTTATTTAATCATTTTTTATAAAAAATCGTACTCATGCAAAATAAAAGTGTTAGATATCTATGGAAACTAGTTACTCCAGGCATTCTGAAAAAAAATACTAGAACGTTCATAATGAAAATTGCCAAGGTACAGGGCTCTTTGAAGTTGTCACCACAAAAACTTGATTTTGCAGATTTTGCTAAAATTCAGGCATTTATTACAAAAAAAGGCAAACAAAACCAAAGGTTTTCTCACTTTCTGGTAGTGTACAGGTCTTCCCTGTAAATTGCTACGCAATAAATTGTTTGGGTTTCTCACTCCTTCTTGGAAATATTTTAGCTTAAAGATAAGCCGTAAGGCAAAAAATGCGTTTTTGGCCATCTTGGCAGCCATTTTTCTCATAAAGGGGGAGCAGTAGAAACTTTAATTTTTTTTTAAACAAGCCACTGATATGTTAGCTATTCACAGGAAAAGAGTTTACTTTTGGTTATTTCTCCCATTAAGAGATATCCTGCTGACAGTATATGCATGTTTTTCGCGACGACCATATGCTTTTGTTCCCCCTTTCATGGACTTAAAATTAATTAAACCAAAAAATAATGATATATTTATTATTAGCTGTATTATCTGCCCAATATGTCATGAAATTTAATTTATTAAATCATTGAACAATAAATTAGATAATTGATGAAAACAAGAAAAAGTATTTCTCTGATGCCTGAGCATTATACATTCATAACTATAAAGCACTAAATACTTTCTTGAGAAATTAATTAACATAAATGAGCTCTAAATATTTATATTATAAGCAATACCCAATCTTGTGATTGGGATACTCCTGTTTTTAATTGAAGAATTTCTTGAATATCACATGAATATCAGGAAAATAAATGAGGTCTTTTCGTTTGATGTAGGGTATTTTATGACAAATTTCATTTGATGGGCTACTAACTGAGCATGGTGATAAAGAGCTATTAATTTCAGCATCGAATTCTATTTTACCTTATTAACAGTTAAATATTTACAAAATAATTAAATAAATAATATACTAATAATAAAGCTGAAGGTGGGTCTGTCTTTCTGTCTGTTACGCGCGTAGCGCCAAAACCGTTCAGTCGATTTTCATGCCACTTGGCACAAAATTAGTTTGTAGCATGTAGTTTTGCACCTCGAAGCGATTTTTCGAAAATTCCATTTCGTTCTTTTTTTATTCGAATTCTTAGCGGAAATTCGATAAAATAGGGAAGAAATATTTCATACACATTTTCAAGTCTTATGTCATTCGAAAGCTTGAAATTTTCTGCACAAAATGAAGTTTTTTCGAAGTTTCTACGATCATCAGGAGAGCTGTAACAATTGTTTTTAGAATCCCGGAATTCAAGGCTTATCTTCAGTAAAGCAAGCCAAACGATTCTAAAATGGTTAATGAAATGAATTATTTTATCAACGGAAATCAACTTTTAATGTTGTTACCATGGTTACGTTTTTATTTCGTTTATTTGTTTCGTTCTTTTTCCATTAATAATTTTAAAAATGTATTTGTTTTCGTAGCAATCCAAACTCCAAGCCTTATTAAAATTAGTCAAATGAAATATAATAAAATCGTGATAAGATGGCACCTGTCAATCAAATGAGAAATCGAGTCCTTTCTTTAAAAAAGGTGGAGAAGGAAGAAACTGACGCGTACCATTTTTGTGAGTTTAGAGATATTTTGGCGATCTGACGAGTTGTGTGGAAGAGGGAAACATTGTTTAACCAAATGAGGTCAAAAAAGAAACAACATGATAGTAAACCATTCTAAATTTATCGTCTGGCAAAACATATTTTATTTCCTTTTTTTTATTTCAATATAAATTGCAGTAAATGGCTTGAGTAAATGAGTTTGGCTTTTAATTTATCATTTGCTGGTTGATGTTTGTCGATGTTTATTGTTTTTATCATCATGGTGAAGAATAATGCACGAAATTTCTATTATTTTGTTTTTGAAGTTAGGAAAGAAAACTTTCTTTTTCTTTTAAACTTTGGTAAGATTTCTGTGAGCAGCAAAATTGTTCTTATTTTCTCTTTTGGCTTATTTTTGTGCACCTCCCCTTGGGGTTGCATTCGAATTTCCCCAAGGGGGTTTTTACCCCTTTTATGGGGTAAATCGGTGTTAATTTGAATACAGACAAAAGTGATATGAATTGGCGCGACCACTTGGCGAAATATAGCCAAGCTTTTAGTCGCCAAGTGTTTGACGCCAATTTGGCGACATATCGCCAAGTTGGCGGCAAATGTGGCGAAAAAATTGATTTTTTTTTATTTTGGTTCAAATTGGCGCTATTGGCGATATTTTGCGAAAAATCCACTGAATGATGTTAAAATCGGCGATATTTAGGAGATTAATCATTGTAAAACCTTTTTTTTTTTGGCATTGTTTTGTGGCAAACTAGGGATGTAAATGTTTGAATTGTTATCTTGCTCACTCCAAGCACTATTTTAGCATTTAAGGCATCTACTAAGAAATTTACACGTAAAAGGAAGTAGTGTGGGGTCCATGCCAAATTTTTATATCATTCTTTGAAAGAATTATAGTTGAATTATAACTAAAATAGAGTTTTTTTTTTGCTATATCAATTTTTTACAAATGAATTGTTAAGTTTATACCACGGGCAAAGCCGTGCGGGTACCGCTAGTTTAATATAAAGCCATGCTTGAAGAATTAAAATTAGTGCAACTAATTTATTCCCATACTGATCTTTACAAAATTGACATGCGTTGAGCACTGATAAGAACTGACAAGAAAAAGTTTACTCACTAAAATATTAGTTCACATATACTATAAAGCATACATTCTATTTTCCACAAAATAATACTGCAACAAAGAACAAGGGTATCCTCCTGTTTATAGCCATCAATCAGGAACATCCAATCACAAGATTGGGTATTGCCTATGAGATAAATATTCGAAGCTCCTTTATTTTAATTGATTTTTCAAGAAATTCTTTAGTACCTACCCCTTTATACCCTTGTTCTTTGTTGCAGTATTATTTTGTAGAAAATAGAATGTACGCTTTATAGTATCTGTGAACTAGTATTTTAGTGAGTAAACTTATTCTTGTCAGTTCTTATCAGTGCTCAACACATGTCAGTTTTGTAAAGATCAGTATGGGAATAAATTAGTTGCACTAATTTGAATTCTTCAAGCATGGCTTTATATTAAATTATTTATTTAATTATTTTATAAATATTTAACTGTTAATAAGGTAAAATGGAATTCGATGCTGAAATTAATAGCTCTTTATCACCATGCTCAGTTAGTAGCCCATCAAATGAAATTTGTCATAAAGTATCCTACATCAAACGAAAAGACCTCATTTATTTTCCTGATATTCATGTGATATTCAAGAAATTCTTCAATTAAAAACAGGAGTATCCCAATCACAAGATTGGGTATTGCTTATAATATAACTATTTAGAGCTCATTTATGTTAATTAATTTCTCAAGAAAGTATTTAGTGCTTTATAGTTATGAATGCATAATGCTCAGGCATCAGAGAAATACTTTTTCTTGTTTTCATCAATTATCTAATTTATTGTTCAATGATTTAATAAATTAAATTTCATGACATATTGAGTAGATAATACAGCTAATAATAAATATATAATTATTTTTTGGTTTAATTAATTTTAAGTCCATGAGAGGGGGAACAAAAGCATATGGTCGTCGCGAAAAACATGCATATACTGTCAGCAGGATATCTCTTAATGGGAGAAATAACCAAAAGTAAACTCTTTTCCTGTGAATAGCTAACATATCAGTGGCTTGTTTAAAAAAAAAATTAAAGTTTCTACTGCTCCCCCTTTATGAGAAAAATGGCTGCCAAGATGGCCAAAAACGCATTTTTTGCCTTACGGCTTATTTTTAAGCTAAAATATTTCCAAGAAGGAGTGAGAAACCCAAAAAATTTATTGCGTAGCAAATTACAGGGAGGACCTGTACACTACCAGAAAGTGAGAAAACCTTTGGTTTTGTTTGCCTTTTTTTGTAATAAATGCCTGAATTTTAGCAAAATCTGCAAAATCAAGTTTTTGTGGTGACAACTTCAAAGAGCCCTGTACCTTGGCAATTTTCATTATGAACGTTCTAGTATTTTTTTTTCAGAATGCCTGGAGTAACTAGTTTCCATAGATATCTAACACTTTTATTTTGCATGAGTACGATTTTTTATAAAAAATGATTAAATAACATCACTTTTTTAGTATTTTGACGTGGCGGACAAACTTTGAGGGCATGTATCTCAGAAAATAAGTGGAGCAGGTAACTTTCCTTTTGGGCTTTTTCATACCTCTATACCATCAATCTGTGTACCAAATTAAAAAAAAATCCGAGTCGGTCGTGCGACCCCTATTCGGTGATTTGGTATGGAATCGCTCAGGGGTAATTTTTTTTTTTTCTTTTTGAGTGGATCGTATGATGAGAAGATTCCATCATCCTTTTTTTTTTTTTAACTCTTTTCCCGTTTCTATCATGGAATTAAAAAGAAATATTATTTCGTTGCAATGTGGAATATTATTAGAACCTAACATGATGTGGTTTTATGGTGCATTTCTCTGAATCTTCTTGTTACTTATATTTTTAGGTAAGAATAATGTCGAGGCTTGCAGAAAGAATAAAAACCCATTTCTGAAGCATTTAACCTTTTAATTGTCATGCCCGAGATAGTCGCGGGCACAGCTGATTTTCGAAAATGTCACGCCCGAGTATTACTCGGGGTAATTTTTTTTTTTTTGAGTGCATCGTATTGTTATACTCGAATATATATCGGGAGACGTTTATTTCGGCTTCATCTCTTTGTCAAACCCGACAGTTTCTCGGGTTTGTGCTTGGAAAAGTGTTAAAAATCAAAATAACTTGACAGTTAAAGGGTTAAAGGTTTCATAAACCTACCCAATAAAAGTCCAGCAAGTTTTCTCTATAAAATTGCTAGTTTTGCAGTTTATTACGGTGCATTTTGCAGTTTCAAAGTGGAACCTCAGCTGCCAGTATTGTACTGGTGCTTTTACAGTAATAAACTATAAAGTTGCTAATTTAAACCCATTTATGCCCAGTAGCCTAAAAACGGGACGCTTGTTAGTTACTGCAGACAAAGACCTGTAATACGTATATACTTTTACTAAAGCTGTTTTTCATAAGTGGAATATTCCTTCTACTTGAGAAAACCATATGAAGCCGCTAGCTGGACATTAGAGTTCATTTGTTGACAGTTATTTTTAGGTAAATGAGTCAAACAACGATACAGCATGGGTAGTCGCAGAAAGATGGTGTTTTTTGCGAACTTATTTTTCATAAAATTAAACTTTTTTAAAATGATTTGCTTGAAATAGCTCACAGAAGTCTTCCGTAATGGTAGTTTGCGAAAATGATTATATCATTTTTGTATAATCATGCTCATTTGCCCATATATATGCCCAGTGTCTCATAAACAGGACATTGAATAACTTAATAAATATGGCAGCGGCGATCTATTTGACGCCTAAAATGTATGTAAACCATTCCAAGTAAGAGTTTTAATCAGATAAAAATTGAGAAAAATTGTAAAAAAATCTTGGCCATAAATGGGTTAACGTAGTAAAATTAATTAGTTTTCAGTAATTAACTAAAATTGCTTGTTTTACAGTTTATTACTG
>JAXGGA010019690.1:0-19600 GCA_038373865.1 Uloborus plumipes
GTATTTATATATAAGTGGGCGTGGTTTTTGTTGTTTTCTGGGGAAATTGTATTGTGTTTTTACCCTTTGCCCCCCTGACGTCCCTGTAAGAAATTGAGAAATGCTTTTGTGTAGAAAAGTAAAAGCAAATATTACAGCTTTCAATTGCACAATTTTGCAAGGAGCTGCATGCACGTATTTCGGGATACCTTATAGTAATAAACTAAAAATTGCTAATTTTACAGTACTAAACTGTAAAACTAAACCTATGGAAGCGAGTGCTGGGCTCTTACTAAGTCCGAAGAGAATAAGTTGCTGGTATTTGAAAGAAAAATCATGAGACGGATCTTTGGTGCCGTTAAAGAAAACGACAGGTGGCGCACTCTTTTTAACTTTGAAATTTATAAGAAATTTTACAAACAACCAGATATTATCCATGTAATTAAAGCAAACCGCATCACATGGCTTGGCCATCTTTACAGATCTGGTGACAATGACCCAACAAAAAAGGTGACCTTCTCAAAACCAGACGGAACCAGAAGGAGAGGTCGACCACACACTAGATGGATGGACTGTGTTGAGAAAGATCTCCAAATGATTGGCGCTGGTGGATGGAGATCAGTTGCGTCAAACAGGGCAAAATGGCGGAAACTTATTGAGACGGCCTTGGTCTGCCAAAGACTGTAGCGCCACGGAAGAAGAAGAAGAAGAAACTGTAAAATTGCTATTTTTACAATAATAAACTGTAAAATTGCTAATTTTAGTTTATTACCGTGAATTTTACAGCTTTAAACTGGAACCTCTGCTGCCAGTCTTATATATTATCTCAGTATTATACTGTTGTTTTTACACTATAATGCAGGTAACTTTTACCGCAATAAACTGTAAAATTGTTAATTTTAGTTTAATACGGTGCATTTTACTGTTTTAAACTGGAACCTATGCTGCCAGTATTAAACTGTTGTTTTTACACTATAATACAGGTAAATTTTACTGCAATAAGCTGTAAAATTGCAAAATTTACAGTGATAAACCGTAAAATTGCTAGTTTTACAGTTTATTACCTTGCCTTTTGCAGTTTTAAATTGGAACTTCGGCTGCCAGTATTATGCTGAAAAAAGACAGTTCATTTTTTGCAGTGCATAATAGGGTAGAGCGAAAAAAAAAAAAAAAAAGAAATTTTGATTTTCGTAAACGGCTACCTTTCATTTACTGTGAATGCGGATAAGTAACTATTCTGTGAAATATTTCACTTTTGCGACGTCATCTTTAATCTACGCATTTGACTTAAACTTTTGAAATTTTTGATTTTTTTAGATTTTTCAAATTAAAAAAAAAAAATATTGCAAATGATAAAACTAGTGACGGGTGGTTATTCAATGGAAGAAAAAGGTTTGAAATATACAAGGAATTTTTAGAACCATTTTAGATTATGATTTCAGTCTGCGCATTAGGCCCAAACTTCATCAAATTTTCCGAAATTTCCGATATTGTCAATATTGAGCAGAAATTTTATAATTTAATATTTCCACTCAATATTTACTTAAAATGTCTTCAAAACAGTTTCTTAATCATTTATTACCCAGAACTCACCACGAGGAAGTGGCCGCACTTTGGGGGCCACCCGAGCTCCCCTTGCTTCCAGCCAATGAGAGCACACATTTACATTTCTTAGGCTTGTCAGGAACAATAAATTGTTTCTTTGAGTAGGAAATTGTTTGCATTGGTTTTGATGGATGTACTACAAAGACAGGAATATACAAAGGTGTAATACGGAAACTGGAAGAGAACTTGGTAGACCTCTGTAATGGTATATTTACCAAATACAGTTGAATGAAATTAATTTGCGGCATTTTTTGCAAAAGCTAGATGGACTACCAGTGGACCAAAGTGATTTTTTTGGCCTATTGGACGAAGCTAAACAACATGTTATACTTTCAAATCAGTTCAGTATGATCCTATAGAATTTGTCATTGATCAGATCGAAATTATTACATTTAAGATACATATAGTAGCTCAGAAATTGGAATTAAACTTCAAGCAAGCATTTATTTGAACTAATATATGTCATCGTTAAAAAGTTGATACATCAACGCTTATTTTATTGCTCTAGTGTACAAAACTGACTTGAATTCATATTGAGAGGTTCTTACATAATGGTAGCTGTTTAGTTTATTTTACTCTGGCTCACTGTTTTAACTAAACTCAAAATATATGAAGCAGTACATAAATTATAAAAAAACAATTCTTGGAAAAAACATTTGTTATCATTGGAAAGTTGATCCGTTCATGTTTTATTTATTGCTCTAGTTTAAAAAATGTATTTTAATTTCTCATATATGAGGTTTTTACTTATTGATTAGGTGCTACCTTCTTTTCCTGTGGTGTAGTTTTATTTTTACTAAATCATTAAACTATATTAAAACATATAAAAAAGCACAAAAATTAGAATAAAACATTTCTTTGAAAAAACATACATCATCATTGGAAAGTTGATCCACCCATGCTTTATTTATTGCTCCGCTGTACAAAACTTTAAATTCCTTTTTCTCCTATCTCGTCACATCGCTTCCTAAATCCATATTTCCATCGAAGACTCGCTTGTTTATCTTTATTTATCGAGTTTAAAGCTCACAAAACTAGAAACTCGTGTCATCTATGCCCTGATTTCTCATCGGCACTGCATCTCCACACGGGCTTGTGCTGCACCATCGCGCATGAGGCAAATGCGTTTCGACGTTCCTCCTTTTTATAAATGACGTTGCAGTCGAATCAGAGGCGTGACATTCGACTTGGAGTGGTGATCAATCTCGCCTTTTCTTCCTCCCCATTTTTTTCTGCTTCTTTTTCTTTTGGTTCAGTCCCTTTTTTTTTCCTTTCCTTCCATCTCGTTCGAAAGCAACCTGTGGAGGGGATCGAAAAAACCCAATGGAACTTATTGATCATCGAGCGGTGCTTGGGCCTTCTGCCAGAAGTCGGCGGAAGGATTTCTTGATGACTTCTCGCTTCCGTAGCCCCAAATTGACTAACGGTCCTGGTTCTGTGTCTGGGTTCTAGTGTATTGGTATTGCATTACCAGGGCTACGGCGCAGGCATTAATGTTATTATGTAAGCCGCGCTGTTACTGAGAACGTCGGGGGCACAGAAACAATCGTTGATTTTCGTCCACTTACGCTCTTCTCCGCAAAAAAAAAAGTTGTTACTTGATGGAGATATTGGTCATTATAAAGATTGGAGCCAGCCATTTGCGTTGGATCGCCCAAGAAAACTCAAAGAACTATCCAGCACTTACATATGAGCGATTCCATACCAAATCACCGAATGGGGGTCGCACGACCGACTCGGATTTTTTTTTAATTTGGTACACAGATTGATAGTATAGAGGTATGAAAAAGCCCAAAAGGAAAGTTACCTGCTCCACTTATTTTCTGAGATACATGCCCTCAAAGTTTGTCCGCCACGTCAAAATACTAAAAAAGTGATGTTATTTAATCATTTTTTATAAAAAATCGTACTCATGCAAAATAAAAGTGTTAGATATCTATGGAAACTAGTTACTCCAGGCATTCTGAAAAAAAATACTAGAACGTTCATAATGAAAATTGCCAAGGTACAGGGCTCTTTGAAGTTGTCACCACAAAAACTTGATTTTGCAGATTTTGCTAAAATTCAGGCATTTATTACAAAAAAAGGCAAACAAAACCAAAGGTTTTCTCACTTTCTGGTAGTGTACAGGTCCTCCCTGTAAATTGCTACGCAATAAATTTTTTGGGTTTCTCACTCCTTCTTGGAAATATTTTAGCTTAAAGATAAGCCATAAGGCAAAAAATGCGTTTTTGGCCATCTTGGCAGCCATTTTTCTCATAAAGGGGGAGCAGTAGAAACTTTAATTTTTTTTTAAAACAAGCCACTGATATGTTAGCTATTCACAGGAAAAGAGTTTACTTTTGGTTATTTCTCCCATTAAGAGATATCCTGCTGACAGTATATGCATGTTTTTCGCGACGACCATATGCTTTTGTTCCCCCTCTCATGGACTTAAAATTAATTAAACCAAAAAATAATGATATATTTATTATTAGCTGTATTATCTACCCAATATGTCATGAAATTTAATTTATTAAATCATTGAACAATAAATTAGATAATTGATGAAAACAAGAAAAAGTATTTCTCTGATGCCTGAGCATTATGCATTCATAATTATAAAGCACTAAATACTTTCTTGAGAAATTAATTAACATAAATGAGCTCTAAATATTTATATTATAAGCAATACCCAATCTTGTGATTGGGATACTCCTGTTTTTAATTGAAGAATTTCTTGAATATCACATGAATATCAGGAAAATAAATGAGGTCTTTTCGTTTGATGTAGGATACTTTATGACAAATTTCATTTGATGGGCTACTAACTGAGCATGGTGATAAAGAGCTATTAATTTCAGCATCGAATTCCATTTTACCTTATTAACAGTTAAATATTTACAAAATAATTAAATAAATAATTTAATATAAAGCCATGCTTGAAGAATTAAAATTAGTGCAACTAATTTATTCCCATACTGATCTTTACAAAATTGACATGCGTTGAGCACTGATAAGAACTGACAAGAAAAGTTTACTCACTAAAATATTAGTTCACAGATACTATAAAGCATACATTCTATTTTCCACAAAATAATACTGCAACAAAGAACAAGGGTATCCTCCTGTTTATAGCCATCAATCAGGAACATCCAATCACAAGATTGGGTATTGCCTATGAGATAAATATTCGAAGCTCCTTTATTTTAATTGATTTTTCAAGAAATTCTTTAGTACCTACACCCTTTATACCCTTGTTCTTTGTTGCAGTATTATTTTGTAGAAAATAGAATGTACGCTTTATAGTATCTGTGAACTAGTATTTTAGTGAGTAAACTTATTCTTGTCAGTTCTTATCAGTGCTCAACACATGTCAGTTTTGTAAAGATCAGTATGGGAATAAATTAGTTGCACTAATTTTAATTCTTCAAGCATGGCTTTATATTAAATTATTTATTTAATTATTTTGTAAATATTTAACTGTTAATAAGGTAAAATGGAATTCGATGCTGAAATTAATAGCTCTTTATCACCATGCTCAGTTAGTAGCCCATCAAATGAAATTTGTCATAAAGTATCCTACATCAAACGAAAAGACCTCATTTATTTTCCTGATATTCATGTGATATTCAAGAAATTCTTCAATTAAAAACAGGAGTATCCCAATCACAAGATTGGGTATTGCTTATAATATAACTATTTAGAGCTCATTTATGTTAATTAATTTCTCAAGAAAGTATTTAGTGCTTTATAATTATGAATGCATAATGCTCAGGCATCAGAGAAATACTTTTTCTTGTTTTCATCAATTATCTAATTTATTGTTCAATGATTTAATAAATTAAATTTCATGACATATTGGGTAGATAATACAGCTAATAATAAATATATCATTATTTTTTGGTTTAATTAATTTTAAGTCCATGAGAGGGGGAACAAAAGCATATGGTCGTCGCGAAAAACATGCATATACTGTCAGCAGGATATCTCTTAATGGGAGAAATAACCAAAAGTAAACTCTTTTCCTGTGAATAGCTAACATATCAGTGGCTTGTTTAAAAAAAAAATTAAAGTTTCTACTGCTCCCCCTTTATGAGAAAAATGGCTGCCAAGATGGCCAAAAACGCATTTTTTGCCTTACGGCTTATCTTTAAGCTAAAATATTTCCAAGAAGGAGTGAGAAACCCAAAAAATTTATTGCGTAGCAATTTACAGGGAGGACCTGTACACTACCAGAAAGTGAGAAAACCTTTGGTTTTGTTTGCCTTTTTTTGTAATAAATGCCTGAATTTTAGCAAAATCTGCAAAATCAAGTTTTTGTGGTGACAACTTCAAAGAGCCCTGCACCTTGGCAATTTTCATTATGAACGTTCTAGTATTTTTTTTCAGAATGCCTGGAGTAACTAGTTTCCATAGATAGCTAACACTTTTATTTTGCATGAGTACGATTTTTTATAAAAAATGATTAAATAACATCACTTTTTTAGTATTTTGACGTGTCAGACAAACTTTGAGGGCATGTATCTCAGAAAATAAGTGGAGCAGGTAACTTTCCTTTTGGGCTTTTTCATACCTCTATACCATCAATCTGTGTACCAAATTAAAAAAAAATCCGAGTCGGTCGTGCGACCAACTTTTTTTTTTTTCGGTGATTTGGTATGGAATCGCTCATATGCTTTCGATATATTGCGATTAGTTCTCCCAGAAGGGGCTAATTATTAGGGTGAGTCGAAAAAATCGATTTTTTTATTTCGAAATCGCATTACCTCTCAAAAGTTGTGGTTTAGTATCCAAAACTTGGGAAAAATAAGAAAAAAATTCTAAGTTGACGTCTTCGGTTCGCGCATGACGCTCAAAGTTGGAAAAAATATGTTAAAAATGGAAATTTTCAAAAAGAAAAAAGAAAAAAAAAACTGTAACTTTTTATAATGCAAATACCATAAGCTGTAAATATTTTGTGCATTTTTAATCTAAAAAAATATTTTATAGCTTTTACATACGATCTTTAGTTTGCACATCAGCCTTAAATTGGGCTAAAATCGCCTACAATGTCAAATTTCGAAAATATCGATTTTTTTTATTTCGAAATCGCATTACCTCTCAAAAGTTGTGATTTGGTATCCAAAATTTGGGAAAAATAAATAAAAAATCTAAGTTGACTACTTCGGTTCGCGCATGAGGCTCAAAGTTGGAAAATATTTGCTAAAAATTGAAATTTTCAAAAAATAATTTGAAAAAAATAACGGAATTGTTTTTTCTATCGAAACTGCTTTAAATTGTTAGTAGATAACATAAGTTGAAACCAAAAAATTATATATAACTTTTAGAAGATACATTCTGTTTGTGCATAAGGCTCAAGATATGAAAAAAAATGTCAAAAACTGAATCAGAACGCACTATCGTCGGCGCTGTGCCGGTATATTTTTGTTCTACAGCCGACTTTTCTAGACATTACACATATTCTAGGAGACAGTTTAAAGTCCCTGCAGTCTGCACTCCCTTTGGTTGTCACTTAGTCAGCTAGACCCGCCAAACAAACAGCATCTTTAATTAGCAACTGAAAGTGAATCAAAAAGTGCAGCGTGTTTAGCTTTGGGTGGAGTTTTTTTTTTTGTAACTTTATAGCATATTTTTATGCTCAAGTTTTGTTATACTGTCCTCCGTTCTCCGAATAATAAATAATGGAACCCCGGAAAACTTCTAAACGTTTAATTATTTGTCCGTTTTTTGGTGTACCGAAAGGGTTAAGTCAAAGTGTTTTAACCACATGTGCAGATGTGTTGTTGGCTTGCTTTGAAGAAAAATCGCAATCTGTAAAAAGCGAACCTTTTTCAAGGATTTCAGATTGAATAGCTCATAGAAGAAGTTTACTGCAAAGCTTATATGGGCGATTCTCTGTAAACTGGTAATTGGCTGTCCGGACCAAGTATTTTAAAAATAATAAAGTGTAATTAAGTAATTATCGCTCTTAATACAAGAAAAGCATTAATACTTTGTGGGCCAATTGTATTTGTAGCGATAACAATTAATTTTTCTTTCTAGAGATTATCTAAGCACCAAAAACACAGTCCCTGGCTGTCCAAATCCCATAGTTAACTGTTAAAGATAGTATTTCAAAAAACCTATTAACACTACACAAATTTGGCAATTAATATCTAAAAATAGAATAATGAAGCTATATTTTCTTATGAAATAAAGTATAATTACGTATTTCTAAAACTTAAATTGTCATGTAAATTCTGTCCAGAGTTTTTCGAACAGTCCCCTGCAACAAATTCAAAACTGTAATACGAAAAATCTATAACTTTTGCAAAATCTTTTTGGCATGAAGTTTAAAGTAATCAGTCTGAATTTGACGAATCGCCGTGAACGGTGTTGAAACGCCACTTTGTTTAGTTCGAGAGCACATTTGTGCTGAAAGTATGCATCGTGATCGTTGCGAAAACAGTCCTCTGGAAGTGATTTTATTAATGGCAATTAGTTTAAATATGAAACTATTAGTTATTATGTCCACGATTTCTGCCTAAATTTATAGGTAGTCTTGAAACTAATTATGTTCCAATAGTTTTGCAGATATTCGCTACAAAGGGCAAAATACAGCTACCTAGCACAGTCCCTGCCTAGTTATACTAGCAGGGAGTAACCCCCTCTCATGATTTATCAGAAAACATAAACTTCAATTGCCCTCTTTCAAACCAAAGTAATAGATTCATTTTCTGAGCAATAGTATTATAATTATACGAACATTTCAAAAACCCATGAGAACCATGATTTCGAGTGAAAAATGACGAGTTTACAGAGAATCGCCCATATACCAACGGTCAGTCATGTACGTATTGTAAAATTGATAAAGGATTACCATAATACTACACTTTGAGAAAGTCATTTAGTCGTGATAAAGATAAATTGAACTTCAAGACAAAACTCAATCATTTTGTTAATTAAGCGAAGTCTAAACTTTTTGACGTTGCTTCTTTCAAGTGTGCAATGAATTTTTCGTGTTCTTGTGCTAAAAAGCCAATCTCTTGTAGATGTACACTATACATCTGTATATTGGTATAGAACGCACATTGGTATTACCACTGTACATTGGTATAGAAGCTTTGCAGTAAATTTCTTCTATTTAAGCAGATATGCAATCTGAAATCCTTGAAAAAGGTTCGCCTTTTACAGATTGCGATTTTTCTTCAAAACAAGTTAACAACACATCTGCACATGTGGGTAAAACACTTTGACTTAACCCTTTCGGTGCACCAAAAAACGGACAAACAATTAAACGTTTAGTAAGTATTTCGGGGTTCCATTATTTATTAGTCGGAGAACGGAGAACAGTATAACAAAACTTGAGCATAAAAATATGCTATAAAGTTACAAAAAAAAACTCACCCAAAGCTAAACACGCTGTACTTTTTGATCCACTTTCAGTTGCTAATTAAAGATACTGTTTGTTTGGCGGGTCTAGCTGACTAAGTGACAACCAAAGGGAGTGCAGACTGCAGGGACTTCGAACTGTCTCCTAGAATATGTGTAATGTCTAGACAAGTCGGCTGTAGAATAAAAATATACCGGCACAGTGCCGACGTAGTGCGTTCTGGTTCAGTTTTTGACTTTTTTTTTTTTTTTTCATATTTTGAGCCTTATGCACAAACAGAATGTATCTTCTAAAAGTTATATGTATATTTTTCGGTTCAAATTATGTTATCTACTAACAATTTAAATCAGATTCGATAGAAAACAATTCCGTTTTTTTTTCAAATTATTTTTTGAAAATTTCCATTTTTAGCATATATTTTCCAACTTTGACCCTCATGCGCGAACCGAAGGAGTCAACTTAGATTTTTTTTTATTATTTTTCCCAAATTTTGGATACCAAACCACAATTTTTGAGAGGTAATGCGATTTCGAAATAAAAAAAATCGATATTTTCGAAATTTGACATTGTAGGCGATTTTAGCCCAATTTAAGGCTGATGTGCAAACTAATGATCATATGTAAAAGCTATAAAATATTTTTTAAGATTAAAAATGCACAAAATATTTACAGCTTATGGCAGTTGCATTATAAAAAGTTACATTTTTTTTTTCTTTTTTACTTTTGAAAATTTCCATTTTTAACATATTTTTTCCAACTTTGAGCCTCATGCGCGAACCGAAGACGTCAACTTAGAATTTTTTTCTTATTTTTCCCAAGTTGTGGATACTAAACCACAACTTTTGAGAGGTAATGCGATTTCGAAATAAAAAAATCGATTTTTTCGACTCACCCTACTAATTATATCCGAAGGGATGATTGCATTTGCGAGAAAGTTTTAACTTTAGTGGCACAGCAAAGAGAAGCTCTGCTTTGACTCGAACGGTTGTCTGTTTGGTATTTTTTGCAAGCCAAATAAGTATTAACATTTTTTTTTAATGTGAGATAAGTTATTGAGAGTTAATAAAAATTTACCTGATTCAAAATTTACTTAATTCTGTTTTTAAAATGAAAACGTTTAAAGTTTTCATTTTATGTAACGGTCAAAGTTTTAGCTTCAAAATGGGTCGTCGAACTGTTAATTCCGTTGTACATCGTTGAAGTTTGGGATACAGCTCAAATTGAAGTTTGGCAAATGGTAACAAAGCAATTAATTTTTTTAAAGCAATGGCGTTAAAAAGAATATTTAAATTGTGAACTGGTTTCTTCTTATTATTGATAGAACCTAAGTAAGAACTCGGTCGAGTAAGTTTTTTGAAAGTGAATTTTTTCCTCTTTTGTATTGTTCTGAATGTAGTTGTTAATAAATATAAATACAAAAAAGAGAAAAAAAGAAAGGAGAAAAAAAAAACAGAAAAACAAATATTTCAGTAAAGTATAATCCATTTTTCTGGACAGCTTTGAAATGTTGGCCCACAACTTCCCCTCCAGTTCTTGTGATAGGCCTGTTTAACCAAATTTAAGCGCACAGGCCAATCGCTCGGTTGCAGACAAATAATCAAAGTTAGTTCTGGTTCCTTTCCTTACTTCTTTCACTTGTTAAAAAGTGCTTTCGAATGACCAAGAAAAATGACTTAGAATGATGTGCACATACTGTTGAAACTCCTTTGTATATTTTTTTTCTACGCTGAAAAATATTGAAATTTTTACAATCGGCATTACTAATAGATTTAAACGCTTGTATATGTGTATGCTTACCAAATTGTTTTTAACGTATTTTGAAATAGTTGCATTTGCATTTTAATTGTCACATATAATATGTTACTAGTTATCATTTAAATGCTTATTTACGAACAATTCAGTCTCTTTTTTAAAGCAAAAAGTATACACGTTTGCTCCTTTTTATATTTTCTAAGCTTTACAATTCCATTTTATCGAAATTAAACATGTACAATTGAACATGTTGTGAATTTTAATTACTTGAAATTTTAATTTACGTATATGTAATGCAGAAAAATATGAAATGACGATTAAAAGTATTAATATTCGAAGATGGAAAGCGCAAACAAGTTAGCAAATGAAACTGATAATAATAGCGCTGGTATAAACTGTTCTATCCTTTAACTCTGAATGTAGTTTTAAATTTTAATGTAGAAAGAATTTCATCAAAAATGGTTTTCAAAGTTAAGATGCCATACGAAAGTTATGCATTACTTTATAGCAATGGTTTTCTTATAGAAAATTATATTTTTACAATAAGAGACTTATTCAATACTAACCTGAATCATATCCTGACACAATCTATGTTTTACAAACACCATATATTTAAAAGTTTAGTTCCAAACTAAATTACTATGCAGGCAGAAAGCAAAAATTAAACTTATACAAATTAGTTTTAAAATTCATTTGGAATCTCAAATACCTTTGTTTTATGTACAAATTTATCTGTTGCCTATTTTTAAAATAATAATATTGCAATTGGAGGGATCTTTGTTAAAACTGTAAACATTAACAGCAGTCCTACGTTCTTCGACCTGTGTGTTGGAAAATTTCAATGAAATCATTCAGGGAATGCTGAACATCCCTTCGTTGCTTTATTTCCGGATATTGACTTTCAATTTGTTAAATGGCGAGAAGGAAGAATTTTAATCTTTTGCTATTCATTGAGTACGGGGAACAATTATCAAAGAGAAATAACGTTCATTTATTTTGGGCCAAAGACAATTCTGTCCTTTTATTGTTCTAGAAACAATGTTACGTAGTTTTAAAACTATTTTAATTACATTTCACAAGGTTTTAATTACCGATTCAACCCCCAACAAGCCTCATTTAAATGTCTTGTACAACTTTTCATGGATCATCCTTGCTATTCATTAACCAGTGTGGAATATATTTTGCTGAAAATTACGACAAATATTTTAGCAAGTTCTAGTATTGATTCATCTTAAATTTTAATACATCAGTTATACCAGAAAATTATTGAAATGTGCCTAAGAAAAGAATCATTTGATGCATCTTAATATTTATGCAACTTATAACATAAGCATCAAAACAAGCTTTGTGTTTTGTTACAATAGCAATAACCTCAAGTTTACGAGATTAACCATACCATAATGTTTGAATCCAAACAATTTTTCATTAATCGCATCCCTAACATTTTTTTTTTCCTATTCGCAATAATTGACAACCGCACTTAACTGTTATTGTATCAAACCGTTGTAGAAAGGATCCTGAAAGGTTTCAAATACTGCATAAAAATAACCCTAATATAGCTTTAACTGGCAAATAACGTCAAGTCAATCAGCAGATATCGTCCAATAGACGTTAGTTTTAAATACCTGAAACTAATGAAGTTATAATTTTTCTTAAATAATATGATGGGTTGTTCTGATTCTGGATATGTGTATTTAATACCAAAATTTGTTTCAATACTGTAAATATTGAATTTCATTTAGACTCGCAAAATTCATCTTTTACTGGAAAGTATATAATGAAGACATTGATGAGCTACGCACAAGATACAAGTGAAATTCAATTAAGTGCTGAAAAAGCCGAAATCTAACTTTGCAATAAACGTGTTACATAAAATGTTCAAACTACAAATGCTAAACTGAAACAGTCAAAATTAGAAATTAATTCATGGGATTACTTTTTATAAGAATGTACGTAAATTCTTGAAATTAGCGTGAAAATGTTTTACATCTAAGTTCGGAGCAGATCTGAAAATCATCTTATGTAGTATACTTTTACGGATACTCAAATAAAATAATGTAAATGAGCTAAAACTTACGGAATGCATGGTATTCTCAACTGCTGTTATTTTAATTATTCCCGTGATTGTTTGAGAAGAGTGGATATCCTTCTTTAATACATTGTTGAATCAAAATCAATGCCACTATTTTCAACTATTTCTTCAATTTGACTTTATTTTCAGTAACTGTAAAATATGATAGAAGTTGGACTATCCAAATTAGCTTAAAAATACATTTTCTAGGGGATAGTGCAATGAACAAAGATTAGTTCTGCAACACTAAATAGTCTATGCACCTAGTACTTCCATTTCTACAAATTAATAATAAATAAAAGTTTACTTTATTTTATCATAAAGTACTGCATTTTGGTGTAAGTTACTAATGTTAAGCACAATCGTTCTATTAAATAATGCAAATATTCAAGAGAACTTACTCTAGAAGTAGATTACAGTTGTAGTTCGAAAATGCATGATGGATTTAAATTAAAGGATCTATTTGTTCTCTTTGGTCAGACAAAGACTCGCATAGTGTCAAAAAGGTTATGAATGGGCATGTTTTTTTTTTTTTCTGTAAAAGTTTAAATTGTCCATTACAAAAGCAGACATAAAGGAGTTGAGCTATTTTTCGTTTTTAACGTATGCCGAGCAGTCATTTAATGGTTAGTCCTTATGGCACTTGCATGTTATATAAAAAAAAAAGATTTTAAAGAACTTATATAAATCTCTGTTCGTTTTGTTCTTGACTATACTGCCAAGGTAATAGATTTCCACCCTGAACCTTTTCATCTGAAAACGAACAAAACTTTTAGGCCCTAACCTAATTTAAAATTGGCTGTGGAAGCATTTTCATATTTATAGATTAGTTTTTTTTTTCTGTCTCTTGCAGAATATATATCAAATAAGTTTCTAACTCTTTCAGTTGAAAAATAAATCCCATATTTCTATCGATTCATGTTTTTTAATGATAATAATTACTTACAGAGCAATGTATCTTTAGTGTTTTAGAATAACATAGGTAGTTTTCGAGTTGGTTTTATACTTTTTTTGACAAAGGATATTGTCTTTCTCTCATTATGTCTTATGAATTACGTTAAGGTTTAATAGTTTGTAGTTCCGTATAAAAAAAAAACTATTTTAAAAATACTATTAACATTTTTGGAGATTTTTTTTTAACCATGATTATCAAATCTAAAAACCATCTTCATAGTCCAGGTGTTTTTAAAATGATTAAAACCGTGCAGGCAAATGAATAAACGAAAATTGTAATCACATTGTGATATAGCTCTAATGAAAAAACATCCCCTTATCACTGCCATAACTGTAAGAGATACATAATGCTTTATTGGTCAATTACTTTGATTAACTTTTAGAATAAGCATAAAACATGAAGAAAGGGGCAAAAAATGAAAACACCTTGAATCTTGTGCGATTCCATCACACAAAGGCTGTCTATTATCCAATCATTATGCAGTTCGTGCAGTGCTGTATTAATCACAGCGCAACATCGGCGTACATGCGCGAAAGGGCTTATCGAATTAATAGCCATTCTCTACCTCAGGCTCGTATGTTACAGCGTGGAGCCCTTAACGCTTCGGTGCTGTTGCAGCAGGTTGTGGTTTCATGGTTCACTACGTTTAGTTGCTCGGGCTGAGAGCATGTCCTTCCTTGCAGTGCTCAGACGATATTTTTAGATTTAAAAGGGAAAAATGATTTATTGCTTCTAATGGCAGTGTGTTATTACATCCATAAACTGTTTGAGTAATGTAACAAGTCCTTTTGTGGAACTTGGGCGCACGTGAAGAGAATACGATTGCGTTTTAGAATGATTTTGGATATCATTTGCCGTAATGATGGCTAGTAAAGTAGCAATGATTTCCATACTGTTGATTTATTATCTTCCAGGGACATTTGCTTTCGGTTTCGATATTGCTAAAAATACGGAATATTACGGTTAACTGCGTTACCATAGCACTGAAGTGCAAATTTTTATTTTCGTAGTTGTTCGAAGCTACAAAATATAAACTACTAAAATGTTCAAACTATACAATTAATAAAAATAACGTTAATTAAGTACCTAATCAGTAAATTATTGCATTAAAGAACATCAGACAGAAAATTAAGTGGGATAGTTCAAAAACTAGAGGGCTTCTTGTACTAGATTTCTTGTAACTAGAGGGCTTCACTCCAAACATGTGTGTACAATCATTTGCAAAGTTCGTGGATTATTAACTCTACTTCTATCTCAAAGTTCACTGTTTTACAATCCCTCTGTTGAGATGAATAAATTAGTTTAATTCTCATCGAAAAATTTTTTCCGGATATTTCTGCTTGATTTTCTAAGAATGTCACATTTAGGATAATATAATATGGCCAAATCAAATATAATTTATCTACAACTAGAAACTATTTTCTAATATTTTTCACAATCGAGTCTTAGAATGTACAAATTAAATCTCCTTTTTCTTTAATCAATTCATACAATTTTGATTTTTCAACTCATTTAAAATAAAACAAACAGGTATTTAACTATTAAAGGAAGCACACATAAGAAAAAAAACTATTTAAAACAGTGAAATAATAGTAACAATAATAATAGCAACTATTCTTGAGATACGAATGTAATTGAATCTCAAAATAATATGTCTGTCATAAAAATACCCTTTCAATATGAATCATTTTCTTATCAGGCTTCCTCAGTTGGTCAACGCATTAAAATAATAAAATATTCATCAGACATTTTACCTAATGTAGTGAAAAAAAAGGAAAAAAGAAAAAAAAGGGAGAGGGGTTAAAAATTAACTTTAGTTTCAACTGCCTATTTTACAAATGAGTAGCATTAAATACCGTTCCTACGTTGGGTACAAAAGATCCTCTTTAGGCAGTGTGCATGCAATGATACCCATTACTTTTTTGCGTGAAGTTTCCCTTTGAAAGGAGTTTGGAAAACATTAAGGGAAATATGAACGAGGAATGAAGATTAGGCTATCCTAGAACTTTTTTTTTATTAAGCGAAGTCTAAGAGTTTTGTCGGAGGAGTATATATGTATATTTTTTTGTTCAGCTGAAAAGTTTTTCGCATTAGAACGTCATATTTACTTTGATGCAACTTAACTAAAAGATGAAAATGCGCTTCACAATATATTATGGTCTAATAAAGTGCGTAATCCGTTAAAACAAATTCAACTACAATAGTATTTTAATTAGTATTCTTCAAAAGAATTTCAAAGTATAAGATGTTTCAATCTCTATAAGCTCTTATTTCTTAATTGTTGTGTTTATTGTAGTGAGTACAATATCTTCGAACGTCCTCCATTTCAGATTCTAATTATTACTTTCTCTTTGAGTAAGTCAATAATAATATCATATCAAAGCTTAGGTTATTAATAATAATAATAATAATAATAATAATAATAAAACGAATTGTCACTTCCGACTTAGGGACAAATAAAATGTAAACATGTCCTTTATTTCGACGTGGACTCTAATTTAATCATTTTTTAAAGCATTTCCCGTAATCGCAACTATTATTTGTTCTCCCACCAAAATTAAAAATTATTCGAAATCTTCTATTCGTATTGAAGATGTTAAAATTCTGGCATCTCCGTTTTTGTTTCTAGTAACATTTATACAATATTTTGAAACCGTTTTCGTGCTTTTCTACTTCTGCAAAAAATTGGAAAATAAAAGCGTAGCGTGACTTACAAACAGCTCACACTTGCTGGTGTTAGATATAATTTTCTCTAAACTGCTAATTTTCAGTAGCCCAAAGCGAATTATATTGAGATACAAAAGGTTTACAGTTACAATGACTTTATTGTTAATAATATTTAGATTCTTTTTTTTTTTTTTTTGTTAAAAGTTTTGATGGATACATTCACTCAAATATAAGATGTAATTAGGCCTCGTTTATGAGAAAACACATTTTCCATTTATTTGGAAACGCCAGTTATTTTGATGAATGGTGCAGAAAAAAAAATTAATGAATGGATGAAGGTTTGATAAACTTTCTGAGAAAGAGCGTACGAGCAATACTGCAGTTTCATTGTTTCAATCCTACTGAGAGCTACAGTAGATACCTAATCTACTCGACAAGTCTTCAGCTACTTTCCCACGGGAAGTTTAGACTCATAAAATAAAGCTTTAAAATAGAGGATACAGTGGAGAGAAACAGAGGCAGAAGTCACGACTACGAAAAAGCACCTCTTCTGAAAATACTTTCCTCTGTTCTGATTTTCAACCGCAATTCCTTAAAAATCTTCCTAGAATCCGAATAAAGCCCGAATGCTGTTTGCATGCGACAAATGTGAGGCCATATTGTAATTAATAAGTCTATTTTTATTATTTATTTATTATATTTATTTGTTTATTTCATTTATTTTACTTTGTTTCATTTAATTTATGTACTTTTTTGTGACGAAATTTTTATTTTACTGTTTGCGAATCTTCATTTCATTCTCCATCAATATTTCTTTCTTGAAATTTAGTGTTATTCGTTAAAAAATACATAAATATATGTTTACTTTTTACAAATTTTTTAGCACTTTTCATTCATAGCTGTCAATAGTGGAGTTAATAGCTTGCGTGTAACCCGGTACTTAATGGTACATCTATCCCCTCCAAATTAAATAAAACTAACTTAAATGTTCATGTTAACATGATGTTAAAAGTATTCAGAAACGGCTCAATTCTTTTCGGTGTAGCGATAGTTTTAAAGGAGGGAAATGATTAATTTACAAACGCATTTTGTGTCAAATTGCTCCAGATCCATGCTATATCACACCTACCCAAAATAACTCCTCTTTATTTTCGTTGGAATTCGATGAATTAATTATAATTAATGATGTATTGAGGGAAATGTTCGCAACTGAAAATGCATTTGTTTTAACTTCTTAAATCGCGTGCAGGCTTCAGTTAGTGCAGACTCCCCCCACCCCCAAGACAATGTGAACAATGATAGAAAATATGCCGAACTTAAAAATTTGAGATATTTACTAACCAAACCAAACAAAAACAAAATAGATGCAGAAGCTGTAAATACGAGGGCTGTCTGAAAAGTTTCCGACCTCGATATGAAAAGGGCAAAATTTATGAAACCAAGAGATATGTTCTTATTAAGGAGTCTTTTGGAAACTTGGAACCGTAATTTTGGCTATTTTTAGTTTAAATTGCGTGCGTGACAGCCATACTAGTGAGTTGCTCCAACAGTTTTTTTGAAAATGGGAAAAATCTAATATCAATCTCTGATTCGATACTTGTTTTAAAAAGGAAATACGCCTGCACAAATTAAAAAGGAGTTGGACTCTGTGTATGGGGACTCTGCACCATCGTTTACAACAGTAAAATTTTGGGTAGCAGAATTTAAACGTGGCCGTACCAGCTTGAGTGTTCATGAGCGATCAGATCGACCCAAAACTGCTACCACTGATGAACACATTGCTAAAGCTCACCAAATGGTGCTGGATGACGCAGATTGAAGGTGAGATATATAGAAGAAACTATGAATATCTCTAAGGAATGCGCATGCCACATTTTAAATGAGAAATTAAGCACGCGGAAGCTGGCTGCACTTTGACTGCCGCGTTTGCTCAATTTGACCAGAAACGTGTTCAAATGAACGTTTGCAGCGGACTTCTGGCACAATGAACCAGAGTTTTTCTGACGATTATCATTGTGAATGAAACCTGGATTCATCATTACACTCCAGAAACAAAAACGCAGTCGAAACAATGGACTGCAAAGTGAGAACAGCTCCAAAAAAAAAAGGTCAAAACAGTTCCTTCTGCAGGAAAAGTGATGCCGACAGTTTTCTGGGATAGCCATGAAGTGATACTCATTGACTACCTTAAAATGGGAAAAGAAATAACAGGAGCATACTATTCTATTCTCCTTGACAAATTGAAGGAGGAAATAGAAGAAAACGGCCGCATTTAAAAAAGAAAAAAATTCTTTTTCATCAAGAAAATGCTCCTGCTCACACCTCAGTGGTTTCAATGGTCAAAATTCACGAGTTAAGGCTCGAAATCGTTGAACACCCAAACTACTCACCAGACCTGGCCCCAAGCGACCTTTTCTTGGTCCCTAAGCTGAAAGAAACACTTGGAGGACAAAGGTTTTCGTCAAATGAGGAGGTCATAAACTTTGTCAACAGCTTTTTTGAGGACACATTTTCATCACTACTTTTGGATGGGTTAAAAGCAAGGGAGCATTACTGGATGACGTGTGCGGACTTACAAGGAGACTATGTCAAAAAATAACAGCCAGTTTGGACGATAAAAATATTTTACCTATGTTAGGTCAGAAACTTTTCAGACAGCCCTCGTATATGTAGTTTTCGTTAAATTATAGAAGCACCGTTAAAACATCATGTTTTCTTTCATTACCATTAGTTTTTTTTCTTCAAATATTAGTAACATGTTGATTTTAGTTTTATGCTAAGTATAGTCGGAGCAAATACAACCTATTTGCCAGTGTGAAAGCCACGGAAGTCCTAATTACAATATTACAACGCAACCAGGTTAAGTTTGATCCAACTTATCATAATATAGATGCTTACTGAACTTCAGTAATACTTCTTTTAAAATTCAAAATAAATCTTACGAAAAATGTTAAGATATATACTATAAGAGAAAAAGAAAAAAAAGGAACTTGATAGAGTGTTTACTCTAAGAAACGTTCTTTTAAACTTTGTTTTTGCAATAACTTTACCAAAAAAAAAAAGAATAAATAAATTAAATAAAAATTTTATTGCAGTTTTTATTCTGTTACTGGGTTACAGAACAACGGTTTTTGTTCGAAAAATAAAAACATTTCATGGCACTGAAAGGTGTGACACTTTAATGCATTTAAAGACACGAAAGTTTAAATGAAACTTTT
>JAXGGA010019691.1:0-19598 GCA_038373865.1 Uloborus plumipes
GTTTTCTCAAACTGCATTCACTACATTAAAGCCCGTGCAACGCCGGGCCACGCAGCTAGTTTATTTAATAAAATTTGAAATCAATTATTTTCAAAACTCTCCACATTTATATTGGACACCTTCTTTCTCCTCAAAACATGTATTTTTTCTCTTTTTACTAGCTTTTACTTTTTCACTTTTTTCTTCAACTTCCGGCTGTCAAAGCAGACGAAAACTCAACTTCCGGTAACAGTTTTGTTTTCGGGTCATTATAAAAAACAGCTGTAACTTTTTTAATACTAAGCGCATTGACAAAATTCAAGTACCATTTTAAAGCTAAATGATTGAGTAATAAAATAAGATAATAATAAAAAAAAAATGTGAATTTTGACCGAAAATCATTTTTTCATTGAAAAAGGAAACCCTTGCAAAAAGTTTGCCCCCCCATTTTTCGAGGCCAAATTACGCCTATGCCCTGAATCCTAATATGACTACTCTTTTCCCACATTGCCTCCAACTTTTCGAGAATAGCGCCCCATTCCCCTCCTATTTTCACCAGATTTCGACAATTTCATAAATATATTTTGGAGGGGAAGGAAGCATTATATTTTATATTAACATTCTTCTATAGGGCTAAAGAGGTGAAAAGTCTAAAATAATAAACACTTTTTGCAAGTTAGGAGACTAATGGGGGTATTTTCCCCTCCCCTCCCCTCCGTAAAATATTTAACATATCATCAACAACTCATTTTTTCCAGCTTCAAATTTGTACACTTATTTTATTGGTGCAACATAATTGTTGAATTAGTTGAACATTTTCCTCAGCAATGTTATTCACCATTATTTATTTATTTTAATTTTTTTCTTTTAATTCTGTGATTGATATTATATTTGCATTCGTTGGAGCTTAGGACAAAGAATGTTAGAAAATAATCCCTAATATTCATGTTTGAAAAAAATCCCTAATATTCATGTTTGAAAAAAATCCAATTGTTCTGTACTATACTTGTTATATTTCACATCTTTATTCTTGTAATAACTTGCTTTTCTTTCAACTAGAATTTGACACGAAAAACTAAGTCAAACTAATTAATTCACCAGAAAGGTGCCACAAGTACTCTAACCCATTCCCTGCTAGTGTTGCGTTTTCACAACATTAATATTTTTTTCAATTATAAAATTTGTCAAATCCGTGAAAACAAATAAACAATATTATGTTCTAAAGCTTAAAATTTCATGATACATTTTTTTATTAATATATTTTCTTTTTTTCCTACTAAAATACATAGACAAACAGAATGCATTTTTAATAGCTAAAATTTACTAACTTTTGCTAATTCTTTTAATTCTGTGATTGATACTACATTTGCATTCGTTGGGGCGTAGGACGAAGAATGTTAGAAAATAATCCCTAATATACATGTTTGAAAAAAATCCTATTGTTCTGTACTACACTTGTTATATTTCACATCTTTATTCTTGTAATAACTTGCTTTTCTTTCAACTAGAATTTGACACGAAAAACTAAGTCAAACTAATTAATTCACCAGGAAGGTGTCACAAGTACTTTAATAAAACTGTCCTACTTGTTATTTCAATTTCCAGGTCGTTCATATCTTATAAGGTTTTTCCGAAGTTTAGATATTCCCAGAAGTTTTAATAGCAAATAAAGCATCTATTAATGTTCAATCTATTTGTTTTACTGTACAAAAAGGCGCTTAAACTGTAGAAAGTGTTGTACCTAGGTTTTTTCTCTCATGATTAAATGCAAAATCTCTTTCTTTTATAAGAACACTAGCCGGGTACCCGGCCCTGCCCGGGTTTCTGTGGGTGTAGGGTGGTTTAGTGAAACTCATTCATAAATTTCCCAACACTAAAGTGTATATCTATAAACATAATGGCTTTTTCTGTAAACAATGGCTATGTTATGAATAAACTATAAAAAAAATAATGAAAGCTAAAAAAAATAGCAAGCTACAAATAATGTTTGAGTAAATAGGAAATGTTTTAAGCTTGGTATATTAAAATAAATATATATTTACAGTATCAATCGCACTGAAATTAACCATTTCCAAATATTGCTCGTTAAATAAGTCCCATTATTAGTTTCTATCCTCGTGACAACATTGGTGAGGTGAAAACATCTTATGTACCTAATTTAAAAATTTTTTTGACTATAAACACTTTCTATTCTCTAACTATTGCCAAAATCAATTTTTTTTTATTTCACCCGTTAGCGATTTGTTGGCTCAGATAAATATAAAAATCTTAAGAAGGCAATAAATTCCATACTTACTCCAGAGAAGCCTTGGTGCAAAATTTTCAATATGATTACAATCAATATTGTTGCTGCATGGCACCAAATTTTTAGAACAATGGGTTGAAACTTTAATCATTTAATGGGGAAATGACATAAAATTAACTGTTTTCCATAATAACTTTTTTAAACTAAGCTTTTTAGAAATAAATTATAGCTTATCCTGCTCCCTGTTACTGTAGCTATCTACGGTGAAAAAATGATTAAAATCGGTTCAGTAGTTTAGAAGATTACCCCGGACATACGTTTTCAAAAGTAGTCTTTTATGTATATAGATAAATATTTTGCGGCATATAAGAGACTGGATTTTCTCAGATAAGCTCCCTAATTGACTAATAATAACTAATTATCTCTTTATAATCAGCAAGAGTGATCATAGATTTATAAAAAGCTTACAGTTGAAGTTTCAAACTTGCTAAAGTATTTTTAAAGTTTGATGTGCAACATTCTTTTTATTTATTTATTTTTTGTTTGTTTAATTCTTTGCCAAACATTTTTTCGCTTTAAAGTTATTAAAAAGAATAGAACTTGTGAGAAATATGTTGGCCAAAGTAAGCATGAAGTAAATATCTTTGCCTAAATTTCAGATTAGTTCTATGCCAGACCAGCTACAATAGTTTATTTTGTGCAATTAGTTTTTATAATTTAATTCATTCTTCTTGTGATACTGTTAGCCCTATTAGTTTAAAACTTTAAATCTTGCAATTTTTTTTCTCTGCATTCCACTACTTTAAAAACATAAAAAACATTTTGCACAGCTCTTCCATAACTCTATTTCGGCAAGCGTAAGTTTTGAAAATCATAGTACAACATGTAGACTAGTAGTACTGCAATCTACATTGTATGCTGCGATCTACTAAATAATCGATTGTATCAAAGGTGTTGCTATATAGATTCAAACGGTTAAGAAACTTTTCAATTGTTTGAACTAATATTTAAGCGTTGGAAAATGAAAAAAAAAAATCTCTTCCAAGAAAATGGTCTCTTTGGTCTGAAAAACTTGGAAATTGAAAAATTACGAAAAAGCTTAAAAATGAAGGGTGTTTGAGCACCATCTTCCATTAAGAGCAGGGAGCTGAAATTTTAAGGGAGTGATCTCATACGTAAATGTAAAAATAGTAGGGTGCGCCTTGGTCCGTAGCAAAAAAAAAAAAAAAATTTTTTTTTTGAATCACCCTAATCTATTCTCAGTAACAGAGAGTAAGATGTTACTTCGTCTCTGTTGCCTTGTTCTGTTTTTAAAACATTTAACATATACATTTCGTAAAAAGTGTTTCGATTTTTTGATTTTATTATTATCATCATCATCATTATTATTATTATTACTATTTGTTTGTTTATTTATTTTTATTATGATTATTAGTATTATTATATATATATATATATATATATATATATATATATATATATATATATATATATATATATATATATATATATATATATATATATATATATTTTTTTTTTTTTTTTTTTGAAAAAGCACATTTTGCATTATTTTAATTGAAAAAAAAAAACCCTTACAAAAAGTTTGCCCCCCCACTTTTCGAGGCCAAATTACGCCTATGAGGACGAGGAAAAATTCTCTTGCTTAGACATGAACTAAAACAAGATTGACATTGCTTCATGGACCACAAGAAAAAAAAAAAGGCTCACTCGACCCAGTTACCACAGGAACTCGTCTCAACTGCAGTATTTGTGTGACTGAGCCCATTACTACTTATTTATTTACCAATGATGGTTATGTATGAAGCTTACACTGGTAGTAGCAAGATAAATTTTGCGCTCTAATTGCAAAGCGCATTGTGATAAAATTATTTTCCTTTAGCGAAGAGCATACTCATTTTATTCTAACTGTAATGCGTATTTTAACAAGTTTTCGGGCTTTTGGAAACCCATGTTGGCCAATTGAATAATGTGTATTTTGATCAAATTCTGTTTTTCTAAGAAGGGGGATTTTCAATTTGTTCTAGATGTAAGAAAAATTTTGATTATTGTTTTATGGAAATGGAGGGGTGAATGTGTACCTACCACAGTTTCGTGGTTTAACCGGGATAGGGCCCTGAAGAGCGCTCTGTTCTTAATTTTGAATCAGAACCTAGGGTCGAGCAAACCCTAGGCCCAGGGCCCAAAGAGGTATCGTTTCACTTGGAGGACACTGTGACCACGACATTTTTAACTCCTCCTAGCCACCACTAATCAAGACGGTGGATCTTTGATCGGCTGGGATCGAACCCGGGTCCCTCCGGACACGAGTCCGATGCCTTACCGATCGGGCCACCACGGTCCGCAGAAAACCCACACACAGATACTTGCGCATGTATAACTAAATAACTAACGAAGGTAACTTTTTGCTTCATAATTCATCCCTCACTGCGGTCACGTCACCGACACAATATACGTACTGTTACGTGCACAGCAGCAAAACATCGCTGCCGCAAGCGAATAAATGATTCAATCTGCTTTTAAACAAAAAAGCCCTTTCGTCTATCCGCATAATGCGTTTTCCAAGAATCGGGAAAGAGCAGGGAAGTGGACAACAGAGGCGTCGTCCCGTAACCATGGCAATATCGCCGTCATTCTCTTTCTCTTCAGCATCTAAACGATCGATTCGCTACAAACATTGCTGCGACCTGCTTTTTCCTAGAAATCGGCGAAGCACGAGTTTCACAAGAAAATCTCCCCCACTCGTTAGCGTCGTATAGAAAATAATAAAATGTGCCAGCTGACATATACTACAAGTCAACCAACATGAAAAAAAAAGTTGAAATTTTCGGCGGACAAAAGTAGGAATATTTTAAAGTCTTTTGGAATATGATCCCAAGTACGAAAAAGCAATATAACGAACATCCCACCTGGGTAAGTTTAATAGACAATTTGTCTATTTTTAACTGCCTTCAGTAGCGGTTTTAAGGCTGAGGACCTAGGGGGCACGGGCCCCTCCCAAACGGATAAAAATAGTTTCACTATACCTCTGACTAATTTTTGATTTCTTCAAAACGTAAGTATAAATTTTAGGACTTTTTTTTTACAAAAAAAAAAAGAAAAAAAAACGCACCCGTACATAACGCATATTTGAATAAAATTCCAAGTGGTTTGCTTAAGGGATTAATATTGTAATCAAGGGGCAGTGTGAAAGGATGCATAAAACTCACGAGTTTCGAAATTAAGGGTGCATCACGACTCGTCCATTAATTCTTCTGTGATAGAAAAAAAAGTGATTCTGTTTTGATAATCTTTGTTTTTATAATTATAACAATTTTTCAAAGAAATAGCATGAATTTTAAAGAAAGAAAAACGCACCCGTACATAACGCATATTTGAATAAAATTCCAATTGGTTTGCTTAAGGGATTAATATTGTAATCAAGGGACAGTGTGAAAGGATGCATAAAACTCACGAGTTTCAAAATTAAGGGTACATCATGACTCATCCATTAATTCTTCAGTGATAGAAAAAAAGTGATTCTGTTTTGATAATATCTTTGTTTTTATGATTATGACAATTTTTCAAAGAAATAGCATGAATTTTAAAGAAAGAAAAACGCACCCGTACATAACGCATATTTGAATAAAATTCCAATTGGTTTGCTTAAGGGATTAATATTGTAATCAAGGGACAGTGTGAAAGGATGCATAAAACTCACGAGTTTCAAAATTAAGGGTGCATCACGACTCGTCCATTAATTCTTCTGTGATAGAAAAAAAAGTGATTCTGTTTTGATAATCTTTGTTTTTATAATTATAACAATTTTTCAAAGAAATAGCATGAATTTTAAAGAAAGAAAAACGCACCCGTACATAACGCATATTTGAATAAAATTCCAAGTGGTTTGCTTAAGGGATTAATATTGTAATCAAGGGGCAGTGTGAAAGGATGCATAAAACTCACGAGTTTCGAAATTAAGGGTACATCATGACTCATCCATTAATTCTTCTGTGATAGAAAAAAAAGTGATTCTGTTTTGATAATCTTTGTTTTTATAATTATAACAATTTTTCAAAGAAATAGCATGAATTTTAAAGAAAGAAAAACGCACCCGTACATAACGCATATTTGAATAAAATTCCAAGTGGTTTGCTTAAGGGATTAATATTGTAATCAAGGGGCAGTGTGAAAGGATGCATAAAACTCACGAGTTTCGAAATTAAGGGTGCATCACGACTCGTCCATTAATTCTTCTGTGATAGAAAAAAAAGTGATTCTGTTTTGATAATCTTTGTTTTTATAATTATAACAATTTTTCAAAGAAATAGCATGAATTTTAAAGAAAGAAAAACGCACCCGTACATAACGCATATTTGAATAAAATTCCAATTGGTTTGCTTAAGGGATTAATATTGTAATCAAGGGACAGTGTGAAAGGATGCATAAAACTCACGAGTTTCGAAATTAAGGGTACATCATGACTCATCCATTAATTCTTCAGTGATAGAAAAAAAGTGATTCTGTTTTGATAATATCTTTGTTTTTATGATTATGACAATTTTTCAAAGAAATAGCATGAATTTTAAAGAAAGAAAAACGCACCCGTACATAACGCATATTTGAATAAAATTCCAATTGGTTTGCTTAAGGGATTAATATTGTAATCAAGGGACAGTGTGAAGGGATGCATAAAACTCACGAGTTTCGAAATTAAGGGTACATCATGACTCATCCATTAATTATTCAGTGATAGAAAAAAAGTGATTCTGTTTTGATAATATCTTTGCTTTTATGATTATGACAATTTTTCAAAGAAATAGCATGAATTTTAAAGAAAGAAAAACGCACCCGTACATAACGCATATTTGAATAAAATTCCAATTGGTTTGCTTAAGGGATTAATATTGTAATCAAGGGACAGTGTGAAAGGATGCATAAAACTCACGAGTTTCGAAATTAAGGGTACATCATGACTCATCCATTAATTATTCAGTGATAGAAAAAAAGTAATTCTGTTTTGATAATATCTTTGCTTTTATGATTATGACAATTTTTCAAAGAAATAGCATGAATTTTAATACCAATTTGTACAATAATATTGAATAATTTGACATACGGTTTAGAATTTGTCTTAAAACGATGAAAATGGTATTTCATCGCCACATTCAAAGTAAACTAATGTGTAAAATTTCTGTACTTTAAAGTATATTTACTGGATTTAGGTTGAAAAAATATATTTAAATGAACCTTGTGAAAAGGTTTTTTATTCAAAAAAATATGAGGTGGAAGGGGGTACTTTTAATTTCTGGGCCCGTCTCGTAAATTACTTCTGTATCCATCCCTTGATGCCCCACTCGAACTTTATGCATTCACTGGTATAAAACGCATAGCAAAAGAACTGTTTACTTAAAAGAAAAATTTACCTTGAAAAATGGTAAAAAAATTAAAGTTGTTTTCTTCTTACTGCTGCCGCGATGTTCTTTACATGTTGTGAACACATATCAAGAACTTAGAAGAAACCTAACATGTCAACTTTTGGAAGCAAGGAAGTCCCAAACTTTTCTAAACGTATTCTGGGAGATCTCTATCCGATCAGTCTTTTGAAGAAATTTTAAACAGAAGAAACCATTTTACCAACTAAGAAAAATTTAGATGCTTCTCAAAAGATTGGAAAAAATATTCTGATAAGAGAATGAACACACTATTGATTCAACTGATGAAAAAGCAATAGATACGAAAACAAAATCAAAATTAATGCTTTGAAATTTTGGATTCACTTATCGCAGAAGTCTTATGAAGATTTAATCCGTCATATTAAAGAGTTAAAGAAATGTAGGAGAATACTGCTCTGAATACATCTGAAGTAACTTTCAGCTACAGATAAATTGACTGAAGCTTTTAGAGTGTGAGGCTTTGATTTTATTATCGACAGGCATCATGCTCAGCTACATGTTTCGCCAGGAATAGAAGAAAATAATTCTGTAAAAAATCAATATGGAATGACAAATTCTATTATGAATTAAAGACGAATTTATTAATTATATGAAGTATCGCTTTGAATTACTCTGGTTTCAACAGTTATTGCAACTTGTGGTTGACTGGAAAATCTTTCAGCCTCTCTGACGGAGTTTTAAGACAGATTAATAGACAGGACAATGTTGTCTAAAGAGCGATAAAATTATGCAGCTGTTTTATACAAGAATTATTTACGAACTTTAAGAAATTGATATAAATTTTATGCGGAACTATTTTGTTTCAAGAACTTAACAGCAAAAACGACATTTAGGAACATTTCAGGACGAAATGGTACTCTACTTGCTTTTTCTAAAAGAAGTTAGTTGAATGTTGGCAAGTGGAACTGAAGGTAATGAAAGAGTTAGATAACTTGATAACAAAAGTACCGCGATTTTGCAGAAACCAAATTATCTTAATTTTCATACCGCTTAAATTCTCATTAAATTTGAATTTGCGACTAAGTTCCAACTGTATATTTCAACATTATCTAAAGGGACTGCTTGGGAACGTCTTTAGATTAGCAAATTAGCTGTTCCGGACCTTCCACAAAGTTCTGCTGTTTAAATTTTTCGGCTTTTAACCAGACACGATGGGTTTCTTTTTAAAATAGGATTCAACGGCTTGCAGTCCAGGTCATTCTGGACTCGCAAGGAAAAGTTTGTATTTAGATACATGCTGTTAGAGCAACCGAAAATTTCACTGAAATTTCCTGCCATTTTTTAAAGAAGTCGTTCCTTGCTTATTCTTAGACACTTCTGAACCCCTGGTTCATCAAGAAAATATATACAAGCAAAAGGAACAACGTCACAAGCACTAATTTCAAAATTTTATTTTTCCAAACAACTATATTAAATGTGAGATGTGATATGTTAAGCCAAGGCTTCACTAGAAAGCGTTTTATACAGGCTGTATCATTACTCAAAACATCAATGGTAAAGATTTGCCCGCTAGAGAGCGCTGAACAAGGACCACCAAAATGTTTGTTTACATTTATTAGCATATTGTTTCTGCTGTAAAAAGTGATGTTTATCCAAACTTTAAGGGTTAAAAAATATTGAGATAGTTAACTGAAGTAGAGTACAGAGTGAATTGATGCTGAAGTCCTTATTAGTACTGCTTTTTAGGGGAAATAAATTCCCTTTTCAGGTAAAGTTGGGCACAACTCATGATTCAGTCATACGACATTCATTCATCTGCTTACTTTCTTCGAATTAGCAACATATAGCAATGGCGTTCAATTTTGACATCTCTGCATTAATAAAATATACGCTTAAATTCGCAGCTGATAAAAAAAAATGTAGCAATGAAATAATATTGTTCTATTTACTATTTTGTTTCATTATTGTTGCTCACACGATCTTAATTGCTACGCAAAAGCTCAGATGTTCATTTTGATAGCGTTGACCTATCAGAGCGATAAATGACGAATCTATTCGTCGAGACATTTCATTTTGATGCCCCAGAATGAAATTTACTGTCATGAAGCGATGGTGTTCAACGGAAAGACGATTGACAACAAAACATTATTTTTTTAGTAACAACGAAATGAGCATATATAATCGCTTGGTACTAAAGAGCAATACAAGTACGAAAAAAAGAAACGAAACTACAATATTGCGACGACCAACTGTATCACGGCGAACTGTGGACTGAATTTTAAAAAGTTCTATGGCAACCTGTTGGTAGTATTGGCTCGCTAAGCGAACAGATTCGCCATTTATCGCTCTGCGGTACCAGTGTCGTTTTATAGTTAATAATTAGAATCAATTAAAATGAAAAATAATTCGCTAACTAATTAAAATAAGCCGTTAAAATGCAGAATAAACAAACAAATAAAAAAAGCTATTAAATAATGTTAAAATATACTAAAATAGAATTCAATGCCAAATTGTAAAATGGTCGCCAACAAATTAACTTTTAATTTTGTCTTTTATTATCTGATTTGTAGAAATGTTAGTTACCATAGAATTCGATAGATGTCGCTGGACAAGGACCACCGTTTTTATCCCAAGGATTTTGATCAAATGAAGCAGCCTGTATAAAACGCTATTTAGTGAAGCCTAGGTTAAGCTTAAGAAATCCACAAGTTTAATACTTGCATTGCCACTTTTTGTTTTAAGAATTGTCACACATGTTTTTGTGGCAACTCTTAATCTTTCAAATATCTTTCAAACTTAACACATGCTTTGCACTATAAAATTTTTATTGTTGTGTTACAAAGTATTGGAAACTTGCGAATTGCTGATTAACACGTTTTCTATAAAGTCATTTGTAAAGACACACATTCTATTGAAAACATATAATACCACTTTTACTTTTATTAGTCTATATTTTCAAGGAAATGGATATCTTAAAACCTACGTAAAAATTTTAAAATTGCTTCTAGGTTACCATATTTATACCAGCTTTGCAAGATATATACCTAATTTTAAGATAAAGGATTACTTAAATGTCAATAACTTTTCCCAATCTACCATACTGGTGTTATGTATAAAAGTAAAAGAAAAAAAATCCCTTTTAAGTCTGCTAAGGAAGTAAATTGAATTACCTTTTTCAAAATTTAATACCTTACCCATGTTACCATCAATTACTTCTCATTGCCTTACATCTAATTAAAGGAGAACATAATTCTTTATGTGGTAATTTAAAGTTTCTTTTAAGATATTCCCATGTTACGATTTCATAGTAATATAATACAGAGGAAAAGGAAGTAGTAAGCGAAAGATCAAGTTATGAACTTAGAATATGACTTTTAGTATATTAATTGATTAGATTTCGAAACTATTTTCAGCACAGTTAACGACTAAAGGCAGTTTCTGATTGAAAACTTACCCTAAAGAGCTTTTCTTCGTTCTCGGGATCGATATGTCGCAGCACGCCAGCACAAAGCAAATTGGTGCAGAACTGAGCCGCCATCAGCCGCATCTCTTGCCTACTGAGGTGATGGTCTTCAGGAAAGGCAGAACAAAACCAGTTCAAAAGCATTTGGCCTGAAAATGAAAAGTTAAATTCAAAAAAGGCATTATTAACCCATTAATGCCTAGCGTCCTTTTAAAAGGACGGTCCAAAAAAGGGTCTGAATTTCCCCAAAATGAGCATTTCAACCAAATAATAGTGTTCAATGAGTATCTTGGTATTCTTTCAATTCGTTATTAACAGATTGCAGCACATAACCATTGCAAAGTGTGTTCTGGTGCAGTTTTAATATGATCTTTATCAAAAATGACATCGTTCATAATCTCAAGAAAAAAGCTAAGTTTTCAAAGATATTCCCAGCTTCCCAGTTTATCTTAATTGCTGATTTTATTTCTTCTTATAAAATGTCTTTTTAAATATTATATCGTAGGTAGAAAAAAAATGGAGTAAAACATGTACCCTCTGGGGTCTATCGTCACTTTTGAGGGACAATTTTTCTTTCCTTAATAAAACAATTATTTTTTACATAGTATTTTTTTTTACTATTTTTCCTGTCCATTAAACACCGTTTGTAACCAGTATACAAAATGTCTTTGGAGAAAAAAATGTCAAGCATTAATGGGTTAAAAACAAACTAAGATATATTAGCGGTGCGACATCGATGTTTTTGTTATTACGTCAATGTTTTACTGTTGATGTTTCTCCAACATAGATGTCTTGATTTCGATGTTTTTTTTTTACTTCGCTGTTTTATATTTAGGTAAAAAAGGCAGAAAAAAATGTGCGATGATTATAATATCGCATTAATTACACCGGTTAACAAAGATATTGTTAAATGAAATATTTGTGGTGTTTCTAGAGTAGATTTTGACGCTGATTTCAAATATCCAATCAATTAGAATTTTTTCCATCACCCACAGTTTTTACGTAATCATGGGTTTTGACAATTTCTTTTTCCCGTGTTTTCCTATATCACGTAATGATAAAGACTCATAATTAAGAATTACAATATTTTCTTGAAGACAAAAAACGGGGAGATGGTGAGGTTGGCTGTTACCTAATGGTGACATGGTGGTCTGTCTTAATGGTACCAATTTTCCTAATATTGGTCACCAGAATTGAATTATTTTCTGTGGTTTTATATTTGAATGCAAAAGCAAAGAATTTATAAATTTTTACTCTGAGGAAAATGCTTTTGTATAGTGTATTAGTATTGACTCCATAATGCTATGTTCGCATTATAATATAAAACATAAGACTTGGTATCAACTCTTTGGAAACTTGTGCAAACGATTACGAAACCATAAAGGCTTAAATAGATTAATTGAATCGGCAGTTTGAAGAAGGGAACGAAGACTAAAATTTCAAACTTGGGTTTTTTCGTGATTGTATATCTCCTACTGTGGATACACTTGTTCGATTAAAAGAACAAAAACTAACCTGATTTTTGTTCTTTTATTCGCACAAACATGTGTATCCACAGCAGGAGATATACAATCACGAAAAAACCCAAGTTTGAAATTTTGGTCTTCGTTCCCTTCTTCAAACTGCCGATTCAATTCTGCTATTGAGGATTGTGCTAACGAGATTTTGTATTCGATCTCCCTTTGCGCATTTTCTCACGGTATTTATCGCTAATATTTTACTCTGGAGAGGAGCAAAAAAAAGTGATATTCTTGAAAATCTATCATTTTAAAGGTTCAAGCACAAGTGCCTTTGCTTCCTCACGTCAGGCTAGTCATTTCAAATATTTCCAGGGGGGGAGGGCTTATACTCAATCTAAATCCCCCCTCCCTGTGATCCCCTAAATTACGGGCCTGCTATGAGCTCCCTAATTGCGCTGACATTTCCTTCGAGAAGAAACGTTGCCTTGTGTGAAAGAGGCCTGCATGTAATGTAACATTTTTTTCTAATAGGGTATTTTTAAAAACAGGCAAGATAAATTGTGACCATTAAAGGAAAAAAGTGGTTCTTACCTTGGAACTTTTCGTATAAAGTAAAATCTAATTCTTGTGGCAGGAATTTCGGCCTTTCTACATGTTTTTCTAATGTTGCCTTATCTAGAGTAAGCGAAGCTACCCTTCGTAAACAGCATTCTCCACTGGGTACTGAAAGGTTCTGTGAACAAAACCGTCGAAGTACCTAAAAAAGTCAAGAAATCGTTTTTCAATCTTTTCTGGTTTCTGAAACAGAAAATATGTTCGCATAAACGTTCTCAATAATCACAAACATAAACAATAATTATATTTGAAGCAAATGCACCCTGCGCTCGATCATAGCAACCTAAGACTGCAGTTTCGCCCTTATTATGGGCTCCTCAGTTAGGAATAGCCAATGATCGAGCCGAAGGCAAAAATCCTCTTATTGTAGCTAAGATAGCCAACAAACTGGTAGATAAAGTGAATTTATCTTACCAGCGAGCGTCCGCAAACTATGGTGCGGCTCAACTCGAAATTTGAATGCAAAAGCTGGGTAATGTGCAATGAGTTACCGCCTGTAAGCCAGGGCTGAGGCAGAACTGATGCTGAGGCAGATCAGTTCTGCCTCAGCCCTGGCTTACGGGCGGTAACTCATTGCATAATAATTATATTTATTAGATAAAAACTATTTCCAACATTAAGGGCCCTGCTCCACATCAGCGGAAAACGCGACCGAAAAGGAGGGCAGAAACTGAAAATCCGGGTACTTTCCATAGAAACACCATTTAATCCATTTTACGTTTCTGCTTTATTTTTCTGCTTCACGTCAATGTGCAGCAGGGCCCTAACACCATTTTTTGATATTTTATAGAATCAAGTATTGGATTCGGGACATTTTTTGACTTTTGGAGGATTTGTACGTTTTGAGATCTGGCGAATCCATTTAACAGTGCAGGGGAATAGAGTAGTTTTATTTATCGTTTTCTGAATTACTTACTTGTGGCACAGTAGAAGGCCTTTCATGTAAACAGAGTTCGGAAGAGGACCGGTCCCTGCGGTTTGAACCACACGTGGAACGGTACCTGTGCCGGTGGTACGGCGTTTGAAAGCGAGAAACAGAAAGCGATTGCGTAGAGCCATTCACAAAGCGCTGCTCATCTTCCTCGGGAAGTACGTCTTCATTTCTGAAAAGTTTCAAGTCGTCATTATTAAACCGCCATTTTAAAAGAAAATCGTCACGATTCAGAACGAAGTAAAGTAAGAAAGAAGTAAAGTGTCTCAGCTAAATTTATTTTGTAAACCATGGGCGCCCATAAGAAGGGGGGAGGGAGGAGGGCAAGTAGAGTTCCAGTCAAAAAATTAATATTTCCTTACTTTTATTACTATTTTTCGGCGAAAACAAAGATATTCCTTCTTCAGCCATTAAAGAATAAGTTGTTAAAAATGTCGTTTTAATAACTTGAATCTGCATTGAAATTTCTTTTCATGGAGAAAATATTCTGTTAACCCATGGGGAATAGTATTTGGGCCCCCTCTAAAATTTCGCCTATGAGCGCCCATGTTGTAAACTAATTTTACTGTGCTTTTGAGGCAGCATGAAAAAAGGTTTAGAAATACTCTATAATAAAAAAAATGATGCCCCAGAAGTTCTCAGAATGAAACGAAAATTTTATTCTACAAAGGAGCAACATTGATACAAAAAAGTAATTAAAAAAGAGAAGGAAAGGATAATTTATTTTAGGAAACATCCCAAACGAATGAAGATTTTAGTAGCATGCTAAGCCACGCAGCTAATGTCGGTACACGAAATGATAAATGCAAGCTCTATGGCGTATGAAAATCTTTTACGATGTATCTTGTCATCTCGCTGAACACTACACAGTTACTGTAAACACGCCACTAATTCTATCAAACTTGTAGACTGTCCGACTTTTCGTACCAAATGATCCCGGATATGCTTGATCTGTGACGAATCAGAGGATCGAGCAGGCCAGAGACGGTGACAATGAGGTGGAGGAAAATCTGAATCCCCTACTGTGTGAGCGTTTGTTGTCCTGTTTCAAAATGGCACTTAGGAGTCCTGCCATGAGGATCAACGCATGCGACTGAAGCATGTCACGGACGTACCGATGGACTGTCAAGTTGTTGTGAATCAATACTTGGAATAATTGTGTATCGTACGCGATAGCACCCCATAACATCACAAAAGTTGGGCATGTTGAAAAACAATGACCTTCACCTGCTCCACACACGAGCATGGGTGTCAGTCATCATTGCCGAAATCGAATCTGCATCTTGTACTGGGGCGGGGGAGAAGTTTTGGTTTCACATGGTGGCAATCCATTCCCGTTAGTCCCGTACAGTTCTTCAAACAGGGCCGACAGCGTGAAAGCCCAAAACCTGCCTTTTTTTGAGGCAGAAAACCACACCAACAACAGAGATTTACGGGATAATATCGCATATTATACACGATCACCCCAATATTAGTCTACAGCAATTTGACAGCCCAGCTTTACTTTCGTGACAGGCTTCGGTCACATGTTGGTCCTTATGGCAGAGCTCTCCATGAGCCCCTTTTCAACTGGACAAAGTAACAGTAAGTCAAGCACAACAAGGGTGTCACAGCTCTTTCTTCGCCACATTATTACCTTCTCTAGTCTACTCGATCAACTGATTCGTCACAAAAAGAGCATATTTGAAATAACTTTGTATGGTAAGTCTGACAGCGTACGAGTTTAGGCCCGGTTTCCTAGGAGTGAAATCGTCGATCTCTGGTGAGGCGACAGACGCCGCCGCCTTCTGCGCATGCGCCTGAGCCGCAGATTGACGTCGCTTCACGCCACGCTCCAATCGAACTGGTTCTGATTCCAGCGTGCGTCGCGCCCGGCGTCGGCGACGATTCTAAGAAACCAAGCCTTTAGATCGAGTTAATGAAGCGTTTACAGTAACTGATGCGAGATGGCGTAGGGATGACGTACAAGAATTTATGCTTCATAACACGCTTGTATCACCTTGTGTACCTACGAGAAGGGTGATTTAGCAGGGTACTAAAAACCTTCATTTATTTGTGAGTTTCCCTAATACTTTATTGTGACAACGCCTTCTAGATGAATCTATTTTTTTATAACAGAATATTTTTGATTTTTAATTTAATGGTTCTTTTTTTATTTTTTAATTCTTTATCATGATTTTTCAACGTCACAGAAGTGATGAGTGAAGCAAAACTCTGACAGCCTGGGAATTGAACGATATTATTTGTTAAAGTAAGGGTCCAGAAAGCCGGTTATTTGCCTTGTGTCAGTTTAAGAATTTCTACTCTTTCTTTTCAAGAAGAAATCAGCACTCTCTTGACCAACACAAAGGCAGGTATCGTTGCTGGAGCAAACTATTTGTAATAGTTTTAAATCCCAACTTAACTGAAGCCTGGTCTTAGCGATAAAGTACGTTGTAGTTAAATGTTCTTTGTGTGAAAAATTGTTTGAAATAAATCTCTTTTGATCTGTAGTAGGGTAATTCCATCGTGACTAACATAACATTTAGAATAAATTTTTAATCTTATTTTCTGTGTGTGAGCCTTGATTTTGTTACAATACCAAAAACAAGGTGTTATTCTTCTCCGCATAGATGAGTTGTTCAAGTTAATATAAAAAAATAATATTATTACTTTCATTTTTGGGAGTTAGGGGACATTTTGATCAACGTGACTAACATAACAGATTTGCAACCCTCAAAATTTTGTACCAAATTCATCAACACAATTCTCGGCTCTCCTCTAACTTACCCCCCCTTGGCGATATTTGAAAAACATTCGCCAACAGTGGCGAAAAATGTTCACGAAAAAAATTCGCCAATAGTGGCGATAAATGTTCACGTGTAATAGCCCTGACCCAACAATGACGTTATCAATTGTCATCATTTGCCATGCGCTGTGATAATGTGAAGTGGCAACCATATAGCAAGGAAAAGCAATTTGAAGTAAGTCTTTCGCACGTGTCCGTCCGCGGTGAAGGAAGGTGCAGGTATGATTTGATCTTAGGAAGATTTTAACTTAATAAAAACTTGAACACTCTAATATAAAGTTTCAAATCAAACTTTATTTTAGAGTGTTCTTGTTTTTAGTGAAATTAATTTTCTAATTAATATAAAAGGTAACCAAAATGAGTTCTGTTTATAGTGTAGTTGAAAAATATCAAGTTAAATTTTTGAATGAATCATCATTTTCTTTTTCGGGGGGTCGTCCAACTTTTGGACGAACGGGGGTAGCAAATAGGTTTTTTATATTTAAATTAATAGAAAATAAAGATATTTTTATAGAATTTTTGAGGGAAGTAGGATTATTAAAATCTGAGATATTTTGTACCCGATGCAATTCTTTAATGAAAATAAAAAACAAAAAGAATACTTCAGACGGTTATGTTTTTGTATGTCGAAAAGTAGTAGATGGTAAAGTTTGTGGTAAGGAAACAAGCATTAGATGGGGCTCATGGTTTACACTAAGCAAATTGAAATTGGAAGAAATTTTTTTTTTAACTTATGAAATCATTATAGGAACTAAAACAGCGGACATTGAAAAACAGTATTTTTTTGCAGCACAAACTTTAACGGATTGGCGAAATTACATTAATGAAGAGATAGTAAATTACATAGAGTTACATTCTGAAAAAATAGGGGGGGTTGATAAAATTGTTGAAATCGACGAATCGAAATTCGGAAAACGCAAATATAATAGAGGGCACGCAGTTGAAGGGCAATGGGTTTTTGGGGAATCGAAAGGGGTTCTGGTAAAATGTTTTTAGTAGCTGTTGGGGATAGGACGAGGGAGACATTGATTCCGATAATAGAGCAGTGGATTGTGCCGGGAACAACTGTACATTCTGATAAATGGAAAGCATATGATAGGTTAGGGGCAGAGGGTTTTAAACATTTTTCTGTAAATCATAAACTTAATTTTGTGGATCCAGATACAGGCTGCCATACAAACACAATAGAATCGGCATGGAGACACGTTAAAAGCACATTACCAACGTACAATCGTTTAGGAGGGTTTAAATGTTATCTAGCTTATTATTTATTTAAAAAAAATTGTGAAATACGAAATGAGGATATGTTTAATAAATTTATCGATATAGTCAGGGGTATTAATTGGCAAGATTTTGAAATAAAAAATAAAAATCTTCAATAAAAAAAATTTTCAGGATTTTTCAAATTAATAAAAAAAGGTTTTTGAGCAAATAAAATTGAATTATTTTCCTAAGAGCAAAACATACCTGCACCACTTATTATAATCGCGCGGAAGAGGAAAACAAAAAAAGGTAAGTGAACTAAAAAATACTTTTTAATGATGCATTGTGTTAATATTTATATGTTAATCTGAAATTTGAATTTATGTATTATGTTAATCTGAATTTTTCCAGTTGGCGTCAAAAGCGCATCGCTAAGAACGTTGTACGATGTTTTTTGCCGTACATCGAGGGCTTGGCGATGCTCTTTTGGCGCCAACAGAAAAAAGTCGCCAAGAGGGGGGTAAGTCAGATTTGTTCCCAATTCTCTAAAACTAAACCATAAAATTGTTATTTTTCCCGTGATAGTATCTATGTGAAATGTTGTTTTCACATTAATAATTTTAAATTTGACATATATTTTAAATAATATTGCAAAAAGTAGTACTTTAATAAAACTTGCCTGTGACTAAGGCTCGACCGATGCATCGGCCAGGCCGATGCATCGGCGCCGATGGTTGAAATTTTTTCCATCGGCCATCGGCATCGGCCGCCGATGTCAACATGAAAAAAACATCGGCCCATCGGCCTCAAAAACACCTAAATGCCGATGCATGGCCGATGTTTTTTTTTTTTTTTTAAAGCTTCCGGAAGAGGGCATTCTATTTTCTCCATTTTTTACTTTAGAATTAAAAGTGCGTTCAACATGTGGCTTGAAATCGAGCAGCAAATGGGACTAAGGTAGGGATTCAAGTGAAACAGCACTGCGATCGCTTCGAATTGCAATCGCTACTGGAAGTGAATTACATTATCATCAACTTAAATCGGCATGACGTCACTACGGGTGGAGCCAATAAGAGCTCACAAGCACTCAGCGATCTCCTGTTATTCGCCAAGTAGGCTGTGACGTTTTATCTAGCTCGCTTTTCATAGGCAAACGTCACGCTGACGTCACGATGTTTTTTATCAAGAAACGTTCTAATGTAATTCATTTCCAGTCGCGATTGTAATTTGCGATTGCCTGTTTCACTTGAATCCCTGCCTAACACAGTTTTGGGATTTTCCGAATCTGGCAGATATGCAAACTCGAACTGACATTCAGAAAAATTCAGGGACAGCATTGCAAAATTTTTTGTTTGTGAGTTGCTGCAATCTTTCATATTTTATGCATGTTAAGCAAAAGGAGAACCGATTAATAAAAATCTATCTCATTATATTATTGACGCCACTAATCATAACAGAATACTACACTGTTCCTTTTTTTGCGGCGCCGCCTTTGGGGGGAATTCCCATATTGCGCGCAGC
>JAXGGA010019692.1:0-19595 GCA_038373865.1 Uloborus plumipes
ATCCATACTTTGTACTGTAGCAGCTACTATCAAAGTGGCTTTCTGTCACTTATACTGGGCCCTGTCTAGAGTGGATGCTAGGTGTTTTAGCCAAATAAACTCATGCACCTCAAACAACCGAAAAGAAAACAGAAACCACAGCCCGAGCTTGCAGCTACATTTACTACCAAAACTCAGGTAAGAGATAATGCAGCTTTGGAACCGGGGGGGGGGGGAAGGGGGTAATCGTTACAACTCACTTTGAGCTATTATTTTATTGACTAATTACTTAGTAGAGTAAACTAATGTTTTAATTATTCCATTTTATATGAAGAATAATATTATTTCGGGTAATGAAGCTATATACTCCAACTCTCGAAATTGCTAATTTTCAACAGAATTCTATCGCGTTGAGCGACCTCTAAATATTATTCAATTGAGCTAAAATTTTACATACATCACATTCATGAATAGTGTAAAAAAACTGCGGGGTAAGACCAAATAAATTCAAAAAAAATTTTTTTTGAATCACCCTAATATACATAAAAGACTACTTCTGAAACCGTATGTCCGGGGTAATCTTCCAAACTACTGGACCGATTTTAACCATTTTTGCACCGTTAGATAGCTACAGTAACAGAGAGCAGGATAAGCTATAATTTATTTCTAAAAAGCTTAGTTTAAAAAAGTTATTATGGAAAATAGTAAATTTCATTTAATTTCCCCATTAAATAATTAAATTTTCAGTGCATTGTTGCAAAAATTTGGTTGCCATGCAACAACAATATTAATAGTAATCATGGTGAAAATTTTGAACCTAGGCTTCGCTGGAGTAAGTATGAAATTTATTGCTTGCAAAGGATTTTTATATTCATCTGTGCCAATAATCGCTAACGAGACTAAATAAAAAGATAATTGATTTTAGCAACAGTTAGAGAACAGAAAATGTTTATAGTCAAAAAATTTCTAAGTTAGGTACATAAGATGTTTTCACCAATGTAGTCACAAGGATATAAACTAATGATGGGACTTATTTTACGTGTAATGTTTGGAAATACTTGACTCCAGTGCGATTGATTTTACAGGGTGCGACAAAGAAACTTGCTGATTTTAATTGGATGCTAATTAGCAAGGAGTGGGAAGAGTCTCATTTTAAAGAGAGGGTCCTGAAGTTTTGTTATCTCATAGTTTAGTTGTCGCCATGCGTTGGACAAAGGAGCAACGAGCGTTCGCTGCCGAATCTTACTTTTCAAATAATCTTTCGGTGGTCGCCACTAAACGTGCCTTCCGAACTCGGTTCAAAATTCAGCCTGTTGTTCCCATTCCTGGCTGGGAATCGACTGTTTTGTGGGTGAAAACATTCAGGTTAAATGAGAGCGTGGCAAACAGAGGCCCAGGAGGTCAACGGATTTCCAGAACCCTAGAAAACGTCGAAAAAGTGAGGGGGTCGTTTTTGCGCTCTCCCAGTCGTTTGGCGCGTAAACACGCTGCTGCTTTGGGGATTTTTGATTGGACACTGAGACGAATTTTTCACAACGAACTCCAGTTTCATCCCTACAAACTTGCGGTGGTTCACCAGTTGAGTGATAACGTCTCCTTGAAAGGTGACGTACCGTGGCCGGCCCGCTCTTCCGATTTGCCACTCTGACTATTTTTTATGGGGGTATCTCAAATCGATCGTTTACAACGACAAGCCCCGGACCCTGCAACGCCTGGATAACAACATCCGGCTTGCTATCACCAACATTCCATCAGTCGATATGCTCGAAAGAGTGCAAAAAATCTAGGGTACATGAGTGCATCATTAACAGGGGCCGACATTCTTCCCGATGTAGTTTTTAAATCTAAGTAATTTAAAAAATCAGAATGGGTACCATATCTTATAAAAAGTAGTAAACTGATACATGATGTACTTCTCCCTTAGTTGACTTTTCAAGTCTGCAAGTTTCTCCGCCGCACCGTGTACCAAGCTTATAACATTTCCGATTTACCTAAACATTATTTGTAGCTTGCATTTGTATTTAAGGTGTGCAATACAGTTTTTTAGTTTGTCCAGTCAGAAAAAATTGCCATTGTTTACAGAAGTAGCCATTGTGTGTATAGATATGCACTTTAATGTTGAAAAATTCATGAACGAGTGTCAATAAAACACCATACCCGGCCGAAACCCGGCCAGGGCCGGGTACCCGGCTAATACTATATAAAATAATAGCGTTCATTTGTCCAGCTTGTCTGAATGCAAACATAGGCAACGTATTTTCTTGTTTACAAAGCACATAGTCTCCATGACTAAACTTTCTAACGAAGCAAAAGTGTTACAAATTTAAAATCTGACTGTTTCATCGATTCTTACGTTAGGAACTAGGTTGTCTTGGTAATGAGAATGTACTAAAACTTGTGTTCAAACATCATAACGTCATAAACTAAAAAAAAAAAAAAACTTTTACTAGTTTTTTAATTTGCTCAAATGAGCAATTATTACGTTGCCATACTGTTTTTAGATTGTCACACAAAGGTGACAATTTTACTTGCAAAACTTGTGCTCTCAATTAATAAATAAATATATAACTTGAAATAAAATTTTGAAAAAAAAAAAAAAAAAACTACACAGAAAGAGTCATTGTCCCGGGCATGGATGCATCCACAGCACAATATCCAAAAGAGTCCTAACCTCTGCAAATGAAAAAAAAAAGTTGACAGTTCTTCGGGAAGCGATTGTATGTGTATTCAAAATCAAATAACTTCAATCCTGTTTTGAACCCTCTTTTCTACACTGCAAGGTTTCTTGACACTGAGGTCGTGACGTCACCGTGATGTCAGCCTATGAAAAACGAGCTAGATAAAACACAGAATACTTAGATCACAGCATACTTAGCGAATTAGAGGAGCTCGCTAACTGTGTGCGAGTTCCTGTTGGCATTGCGCGTCGTGACGCTAGTGTCAACTTAAGTTGCCATCTAGTATAGTCTTAGTGAAAATTCCGTTTTTTCGTTAAGGACTGGGGAGCTAAGTGCTGAGATATAAGTTCCTGCCTTAAGAAACATTCAAACGCGAATGTAACAAAATAGATTGACGATGTGCGTTTTTTCTTGCTTTAGTAAACTAGTGGTAAATGCAAATTTGGTGGGCAAATAAGTATTTAACCAGGGAAAATTCTCTCTGACACCAGTCGAATAACCTTACAACAAGCAGCATAGTATGGCAGCAGGCAAGCTATAAGTATTAATGACTTATACCCGTGGCGGCCACCTTATCTAAGGGTCAAAGAAGAATGCTAGAGATAGCTTGAAACGTGCTTTGGAAAGAACTTGATATTATGCTCTGGAGGTATGGTATGAAAAATACTTGAAACTAGCATTGTTTTACGTCCTTATGTCGCCTAAAATATCTTAACCTCCCATCCTTCAGAATTTTCCGGACAATCCGAGTTTTCAGTAATCCGAGCTAGCGTGAGCCCCAATTACCTCGGATTTTCGAAACTCCACTGTATTGGTGGCTTCAAAGAGTCTAAAACGACATTCATGACGTCTCGAAGAATTCAGGCTGCAATTTTACATCGAATGAAGTCTGTTGTTTCAAAGAATCCACAATAATACGTGGCATCAATGGTGTTTCGGAAACTACAGCCTCTTATGGTACTTTAAAGGAAATTTTTAACGGTTTCAATGAATGAAATGGCACGTGACGATTATGATTTCTTGAAGACTACAGCCTCCAATGGTACTTCTAATGAAAGATGTCCTGGTAATTTCAGACAGACTGCAATGGTGCATGACATCAATAACCCTCCAGGCATTCTTGAAAAGCAATGGGTTCGAGTGCCGGCCACCTTATCAGAGAAGTCTGGTCAGAGAAGTCTGGCCGATATGGAGAGGTCCCGGCTCGAGCATGGATGTACTTTTTCTCTTCTGCCCTTGTCCTTTCTTTGTGTGAGTGTGTTGTTGAACCGTGAATGGTTGTCCACCCTTTAAACGGGTCTCTATTTCATGTGTGTACTGTAAAGTCGGACTTCATACCGAGTGACGATGTAGTTGGAGGGGAGTGAAGTAGCACACCCCCAGATTGCCTGCCTATACGACACTGCAAGGTTTCTTGACAAAAACATCGTGACGTTAGCCTATGAAAAACGAGCTAGATAAAACGTCACAGCCCACTTGGCGATTTAGAGGAAATCGCTAACTGCTTGTGAGCTCTTATTGGCTCCGCCCGTAGTGACGTTCAGTGTCAAGTTAAGTTGCTGTCTATTATGGCATGCACAAGACGACAACAACCGTTACCCATAAATCAATTCGCTAAGCTGTCAGTGAGTATACTTTGTCAGACAGAAATCTATAAAATCAATCAATGTTCTAGTCTCGTATGTGCTTATATGTCCCTACAAATTTTTAGCCTTGTTAATGTAGTTTAAATTATGGCTCAGATGTGTAAAAGTTATTCATCCAGTATTTCTTTCATTGCTTAACATTTTGCGTTTTTTAAACCCTGATTCTAAGGCAGTTTGATAAAAATAATTATTGCATTCATTGAAATGATCTGCGTTCAACAACATAAAATTCTCCACAGAGAAGTCATATACCATTCGAATATTTAAATTTTCAAAATTTGGCAAGACAGTACGTGGTCCGCACGTGGCGGACAACACAGTTTTTCAGCACGCGGTTCTTCAATTAAAACTGTTCCATCTCATATACTTTCTGGAAACTGTTTTTTTACCAAAATTTTCCTCGTGTAGTCTTTTCTTTCTTAGCAATTTTAACGATTTATTTTCTGATTTACCATTACCGAAATGAAATTGTTGGGCATTTCTGTAGATAATTAGCATCAAGAATTTTAACTGTGCCTAGCGAATTTTGTTTTTATAATTTAAATTATATTTGAGCTGTTACGACTTCAATATAGTAGATGTAGCAAGCAAATCGTCACTAACCCAATACACTGTTAAAACTACGGGTGACGCAGGGGTGCCAATAAGAAAGCGGGGGTGGAAGCAAGGTGCCATGGGGTGCCATTGCGAATTTGAAATGCTCTTTTCGTACCAAAAGGCCTCTCATAAGGTGCCTAATGCTTTTTCTAGAGCACCATCGGCACCCTTTAGGCTAGCGCATGCTCAGTGAGACATCTGAAGTGCACTCCTGATAGCCTGCGGCTGCACATTGCGCCTCCAAGGTCTCATCATCATCATCAACCACTTGAATGGCGGACATCTTGTTTACGTCGACACGACAGAATTTTTGGTGCAGTGTTTTTACAGTCTTGGATTTCACCTTGAGTTTATTACAAAAATGGATTAATCCTTCATTTTAATCTTCGAATTCTCACGTAAGTATCTGCATTTAATCATAGTTCTAAGGTTTTCCAACATATTACAATCATTTCAAATTATTCTAACGGAAATTTATCTCTTTGTAGCGATTATCTTTTTGCCGCGTAGACACCACAGACTAAAAGCAGCAGAACGCGAAGAAAAGGAAAAAAAAAATCTCTGCCTGACTCTTTCTTTCTTATTTGTTTTTATCATGCGTATATGTATGCTATGACTTGCATTTTGTGCTTTCGCTAATGCATTATTATTAACATTGATTTACCCCAAAAAAGGGGTAAAAGACCGCCTTGGGATTATTCAAATGCAATCACAAGGGGAGGTGCAACTAGATCCCCCTCAGAAGCTTCTACGGCATACAGGTTTTGAGTTATGTGACATACACACATACATACGTACATACAGACGTCACGAGAAAACTCGCCGTAATTTGCTCGGGGATGATCGAAATGGATTTTTCAGCTGTTTGTATGTTGTTAGGTACGTATGCACGAGCTGATAGGTCGAAAAAACTACACGACATTCATTCGGGGGTGAGCAAAGTCAAAATTTAGAACGAAATTTAAGTGAAATTTTTTTCGTGATCACAAGACTTCCTTTACTACGTAACCTTCCTTTACTACGGAAAAAGGATCGTGTATTATTTTGTCTGCTGGTAGAGGAACCGGCCCACGGCAATTGGAAGTACAAAATACAGATGCTTTCTGAGGCCACTTATTTCACGCTTTTTTTTAATATATTTTTCATTGAAATATGTAATAACAGGCTGTCATAACCAGGGCTGCGGAGTCGGAGTCGAAGAGTCGGAGTCGGACTGATTTTGGACCAAAGGAGTCGGAGTCGCTGAAAAACATGTCGACTCCGACCACCTCCGATTTGGATGAAATTTTATGGAGGTGAACACATATCTTTGAAACTAACAGATAAAAATTTTCAGCGTCCAAAATCCAAATCCTAAGCATCTAGGATCATTAAAAAGGGCTTCATATGACGGGTCTTTGCAGCAAAAATGCAATGTGTTAAAATAAAGTCTAGCCATTTAACAAGAAAAGGATTAGTTTTGTACGGATTCAAATGACAAGAGTGGCACTTGTCTATTGCTCTGGAGAAAATGATTTTTTTGGGAGGTCACAGTGACCTCCGAGAATTGAGATAAATGTGGTGAAATTACCTGCGAGAATTCTTGAGAAAATGGAACTTTTTGAGAGGTCACAATGACCTCTCATGACCTCCGACTGGGATACCCCAGCTTGCTATCCCCCCCCCCCCCTAAAGTGAGTCCTGGCTATGACCATGAATAAAAATGAAACTTTTTAAAATGGACTTCAACCTTTGTTTAGGGTTTTTCCCTCTTCATATTTGGGTAAAAAAATAATTAAAAAAAAGCAGGAGTCGGGAATCGGAGTTGAAGTCGGAGTCGGAGTCGAAAGTTTTAAAATCCCAGAGTCGGAGTCGGAGTCGACCATTTTTCCTCCGACTCCGCAGCCCTGGTCATAATAGACAGTGATGAGAAATAGAACTTTCTAACACTTTTTCTAGAAAACAAAATGTGAAAGTGAATGTCATGCATTAAATTTATTCGTCCACTGCCTTTTGTTTATTTTCTTTGACATTTCCTTCCTACAAATTCCGACAGTTATGCAAAAATACTGGTATCAGTTCAATGTAAATAATAAAAGTGTAACGTGGAATTTAAATCCATTCGTAGAAACCATTAAATGTGCAGTCTGAGTTTTCCAACAGTACGATGATTTGAAAATGGCTAGGGATGTCAAAATCGCATCAAGTCTGCCTTACGTAAGGCTCAAAGATAATCCCGTTTGGATGGAAGAAATAATTCCGTATTTTCAGGAATCAAATTCGACAAAGGATCTCTGATGTCCGAGTAGATCCACGAACGAATTTTTAAATTTTTTTCAGATTATAAAATTTTGGTAGCAGTAAAATACGTCATTATTCATGTTTTTTTTTTTTTTTTTTACCCTTTCGCTTTCCTAGATAGAAAAGTCCGACTGTTAGCTACACACTTCAGACAATTTTCAATTTCAGAAATTCGTAACATTATTAAAAACGGTTACATTTGTTCATACATGCCGAAGTATTTTTCTCATACAAGAAGATTTCTTTTAAAAGTTAGATTGGATTTTTATGGTTCCGCTTCATTTATTTGAGGTTTAAATAAAAAGTGATGCGGCAGCCCAGTGATATTGTGGTGGTATAAGTACAAGCCATAAAAAATTGACCAACACCACTTTTGTTCTCAAAGCTTCACAAATGGAAAATATAATTATTTCTGGGAGAATAATTAATGACAGAAAATGAAGGGGCAGCCACAGCAACGTCACTTTCCAAGAAGACGATGAAGGAACGAAAGCTCTGAATAAAAAAAGAAGCATGTGTGGGAACAAGATTTCAGTAGGCGGCTGCCAGGAAATTGCTCCCGGAAAGGAAACTCTGTACTAGAGGCTTGCGGATATTCTTCTTCGAACATTTGCAATTGCCACTTAAACATCAAGCAAAGTAGTAGTTGAATTATTCCATTGAAAATTCTAAAAACAACGAATGTAATTTAATGGTAGTTGGCCTTTATTTCTAGATTCGGGTGTCTGTAGTAAAATTTAATTCTTCAAGTACTTGGAGTAGGATAGAGGGAGGCTAGTTGGCCATCTTTTTCTTCTATGACTTTCGAAAAATTTAGAAATTAACATTTCAAAAAACATTAGCTGAAAATGTTAGCATACATTCGGAAAAAATTTTCTTTGTAAAATTTGAGAATATTAATTACTATAAGTATAGAGACAAAGGATAACGCCTCTTCATTTGGGAAAAACTTGTCCGTCGACGAAGTAAGTTGGCCCACTCTACTTATTTTATGTACTGCTATTGCAAACGCAGAACAAATGGAAAACCTTGGTCAAATCCTTGCAGTTTGTTTGTTTGAATGAAAAAAAAAAAAGCAAATCCTAAATAAAAAATATCTTGAGGATGTCATACTATGAAAACGCAAATGCATGTAAATAAGGAAACCAAAAAGCTGAAATCTACAATAAAAAATAATATGAAATCTAATATTGAATTCGCTGCCTTTTTGGCATCATTTTTATCACTACACTAGCAGTACCCGCACGGCGATGCCTGTGCATTAAATGGAAGTCAACTGAATAAATTTAAATTCACTCCAACCCTTTGAAATAAAATTATTATTTTCTTTAATTCAAATGTGATCCACAATCTTTTAAATTACACTTAAAGTCATGTTAAAGTTTAAATCAATTCGCCAAATAAATCTAAAGACAGAAAGTTCAGTAACAGGCGATATTAGTTATTCAAATTTTGTCAATTTTCAAGGCTTATCTCTGTACGCAAATTTAAACCCCAATGTAACTTCAGGGACAAAATTGCAGCTGATCCGGAAAATGGACCTAGTGTTTCAGTTTTGCGTACATAGTTAAGCCTTGAAAATGAACTAAATTTGATTACTTAATATCTTCCGTTTCTAATTAACGCAGAGAAACGTGCTAAAACTTTTCTTTTTCAGAAAAAAAAAATAATTCCAACTATATATATAATGTTATGGGGTGGGGGAAGGTTTTCCCAGTAGCCTAAAAACGGCCCAGTTCCCCAGTAGCCTTTAGGCCCAGTAGCCTAAAAACGTGACGCTTGTTAGTTACTACATACAAAAACCTGTAATGGGTTAAATTTTACTCTAATGGGGTAAATTTTACTCTAAAGCTGTTTTTCACACGTTAAATAGTCCTTCTTCTTGAGAAAAATAGTTAGAGCCACTATTTGGGCATCAGAGTTTATTTATTGACAGCTATTTTCAGACAAATCAGTCAAGCAACGATCCAGCATGGATAGTCACAGAAAGTAAGTTTCTTTGTGAACTTTTTTTTCATAAAAATCAAACTATTTCGAAATGATTTGCTTAAAATGGATCACAGATGCCTTCCGTAATGTTACTTTGTAAAAGTAAAGTCATGTAAGGTCGTATTTTGCGCACATATCTGCAAAATATCCCATAAACAGGATGTTAAATAACTTAATAAATCTTGCAACGGCGATCTATTTCACGCCTAAAATGTATGTAAACTATTCCAAGTAAGACTTTTAAGCAGGTAAAAATTGTTAAAAAATTGTTTAAAAAAACTTGGGCTTAAATGGGTTAATTTGAAAGCACTGGAGTACAGAGGTCTGCCGAAACTCACAACAACAAAGTAGTTTAAAATAGTATTTAATTGTAATTGCTTTTAACCCTTTAACTGTCAAGTTATTTTGATTTTTAACACTTTTCCATAATGGGTTAATAAATGATTTAATGGTGATGCTTTGTCAGTGGTGGATTTACAGGCTTGGTGGGTCGTCACAATGCATTTTGGAATTTTGTAGTCTCACTTCGCCCATCTCAGTTCTATATGCAACATCTACATTGTTGAATCACATTTAGGGTCCCTATGGTCAGGAGGCCCCTCGCAATTGCAACAGCTGCGATACGGTAAACTCGCCTCTGTGCCTTTCAAAGATATTTTTGTAGATTGAGGAAGATGGAATGACCGACGTTCGACAGGACGGACTGCATTATACAGTAAATATTTTTTAAAATATTAGGACTGTGCTGCCGTGCCCTCGTTGCCAAATATCTCCATTTTACCCTATATTATCTTAAACCTAGTACAGTGAACTCTCACTTATACACCGCCCATTTACGCGCTTTTTTCACTTATACGACGATTACAAATGGTCCAAGCACATTCCATAGCAAAATAATGACAGTATCATTTGTTTATACGTCGCTCAAAAGATAAATACACTGGCGGAAAAAAAAATCCCAACACCAAGAAAGACTTATGTTAGATAAATGAAATTTGGTAGGCATGTTTATACAACTGAAAGATGACATCGATTGAAATTTCGCGCTCCGCGCATAAGTGTGGCGCAGCTGGCGTCACTCAGAACATGCAAATAAGGCTTGTTTTAAAAGCGTCTTGTGAAGCTCGTGTGTATTATTTTTCCGTTAAATTTGCCGAATTGCGTTCATGTTAGCCTGGAATGCCTTTAAGAAGACAAAGAAGCCATTATCAACAGCTCACCGAGTTTAAACGAGGTCGTACAATTTGGCTACGAGAAGGTTTATTTTCATTTCACGATATTGCAGAAAGACTTGGGGGGGGGGGATGTTTCCCCCATGCATGATTATTGGAAGCTCTATGGTCAAGGTACCACCTCAAGAAGATCAAATTCCGCGCTGCCACGTGGCACAACTGAGAAGGAAGATAGCCGAATCTCTGGTTATAAGGGGCAAGTTCTATGATACGGTCTGCAACCTTATGAGAACAGCCCTCAAGTCAATTGAAAGCTGGTGCAGTGAGGTGGGCCTCACTGTGAATCCTATCAAGACGCACCTGGTTCTCTTCACTAGAAAACGGCTGAAGGATCTTTGCAAGATTGAGTTCTTTAACTCTCCCCTTGACTATTCCATTGAAGTCAAGTACTTGGGTGTGATTTTTGACAGTACTTTAAACTGGAATTCGCACCTCAAGCTTGTTACTGACAAGGCCAAAAGGATCTTTTGGTCCTACAGGCGCGCCATAGGCAGTAATTGGGGGTTTTCACCAAAAATTGCCCACTGGGTCTACACCAGGGTTATTGTACCCACAATAACTTATGGGGCCATTGCCTGGTGGGGTAAGACCCGTAATGTAACTACTGAGAGCAGTCTTACCACCCTACAAAGGATGGCTACTATTGCAATTACTAGTGCAATGAGAACTACTCCCTCTCAAAGCCTAGAACTTCTTATAGGTTTACTTCCACTTCACAAACAAGTGGAACTGGAAGCGATTACCTGTTCATATCGCCTGAACCTCCTGGGTCTCTGGAAGACCCCTCGCCACTCGTCTCTTTATGATAAACCTTGTATAGAGGCCGTCAAGCATCCCTACTTTTTGATGCCAAGCGACTGGTTGTTAAAACATATTAGTTTCAATGCTAATTATAACATTGTGTTTCCTTCCAGAGAACAATGGAAGGATGTTCCGAAGCTTGTCGGTAATGCCAATGAAATTTGGTTCACTGACGGCTCTAAGACCTCTTCCGGTACTGGCTCTGGTGCTTTTTGCAGCAGCAGCAAAACAAAGCTTTACTTTTCGCTTGGGAAGCTTGCTACGGTTTACCAGGCTGAAGTTCTTGCTATCCTGGCATGTGTAACCAATTGCCTTGAACGCGACTTAACTGGTAAGGTTTTAAAAATCTTCTCTGATAGTCAAGCCGCCTTAAAAGCCCTCAATAGCTACTGCTTTACTACCAAGTCAGTTTGGGAATGCCACAATGCACTGGTAAGGCTCGCCAGCAAGAATAAGGTTACACTCTACTGGGTCCCTGGCCACCGTAACATTGATGGAAACGAAGCTGCTGATCAGCTTGCCAAATTAGGCTCCAACATGCCTTTCGTAGGTCCTGAACCTGCTATTGGGTTGCCCTATAACAAAGTCAGGAATGCTATAAGAAACCTGCTTATGAATGACTCATATGCCAGGTGGCTTCAGTCTGACTCACAGAGGCAAGCTAAAGCTCTCAACCAACGTCAACCCTGGCTGAGGTCCAGGGAGCTACTTAGTTTGAGCAGAAAAGAGATTAAGATGTCTATTGGACTTCTCACCGAACACTGTACTCTTAATAGACACCTAAACCTGTTGGGTATCACTGATGACCCAGCTTGTAGAGGCTGCCTTGAGGCAGATGAAAGTTCTGGTCATGTTCTGTGTGAATGTGATTTTTATTCTGCCTACAGGTTTGAACATTTGGGGTAACATTGTTTAGATCCCTATGAACTGTCTAGCATTCCTGTTAGACATCTGCTTAAGTTCATTTCAGCTATTGGGCTCTTGTAGGGTTCTAATGGGGATAGTACAATAGACCTATGGTCGCAGTGCTTGCGCTGCCTTGGGAGCGCCCCCTTTTCACTTCATTCATTCACTTCATTCATAGCCGAATCTTGCGTACGGCGGTAGCGCACCGTACTGTATTTGCGGCTGACATTCGAGCTGCAGTTGGTACCGTCGTGACCCTAGGAACTGTAAGAAACTGTTTACTTCAAGGACAGCTCCGAGCCAGGCAGCCTGTAGCCGGTATTCCATTGACTGCAAACCATTGCCGTTTCCGACGGCAGTGGTGCCAAGACAGAGCTCACTGGAGGTCAGAGTGGAGATCTGTTGTAATTTTTGATAAAAACAGATTCTGCCTTCGTGCCAGTGGTGGCTCTATATTGGTCAGAAGGAGGCCAGGGTACCGCCTGCATCCAAGCGTTCTACGGCCTAGACACACGGGACCCACAGCTGGAGTCATGGTCTCTGGAGCAATTTCCTATGACAGCAGGGGCACTCTTGTGTTTATCCCAAACTCACTGACTGAAAATTTGTCGTCAGTCTGGTGATTTAATTAGCAGTACGGCCTTTATGAGTAGCATTTAAAGGGGAGTTTTCCAACAGGATAACGCGCGCCCTCACATCGCTGCTGTAACGCAATGTGCTCTACAGAGTGCTGACATGTTACCATGACCTGCAAAATCACCAGGTCTGTCTTGTCTCCAATTGATAACGTATGGGATATCATTGAACGGCACCTCGAGCATCATCCACAGTCAGCAATGACGGTCCTAGTATTGACACAACACGTGCAACAAGCATGGCCCTCCATACCACAAAGTGACATTCGGCACCTGTATGACATAATGCTTGCGCGCTTGCAGGCCTGCCTTCAAAATTCTGGAGGTTACACCCTCTATTAAATTAACATAATTTCACATTTGTACAGCATTTTCTTGAGCTTAAATTAGCCAGTGATCTTGTACATTTAATCAATTAAACATGTTAACTAGACAATTGCATTACCCAAATTTCATTACTCTATAGTAATTTTTTCTTGGTGTTGGGATTTTTTTTCCGCCAGTGTGTTTCCCTTATGCGCCGAATTTTCCGTAAAATGTCAAAAGTATAACTTATTTTCTTTAAAAAATAAGCATTTTTCTTCACTTTCTCCTTTAACCTTTCGCCTTTACAACTCACGGAAGACATTTTTCCCACATGAACTAGAATTCGGAGAGGGACAATTATTTATTATGGATCGTTTCAAAGGGAACATTTTGTAATTAGTTATGCTACAATTTTTGTTTTGTCATTATCATTGCAGTTACATTACAGTTTGTTTGCAGTTATGTTGCAGTAATTGCCAAAACGTAAAGTAATGTGTCCCTTTTCTATAGAAACATTTTTATTCATTCTCTCATTAGAGCCTATGTTGCGTTTTAGTCCTTTAAATAGGCTTGTTCACTTATACGTCTCTCTCGCTTATGCACCTTTTTCTGTTGGTCCTTTGGGCCGGCGCATAAGTGAAAGTTCACTGTATTTTGGAGGGTTGTGTTCTTCTGCATTTTGTATAACATCAGTGAATTATAGAAATTGAATTTTTCTTTTTTTCACTAAACGGTAAACTTTTACTGTGACTTTATCAGTGCCACAATTGCAGCCTCTTTCAGAACTTGTGGCTAGAAAAGTCAACCACCAAGCCTTCTTATCAGCTTATGGCTATCTGGCGGAGGGCAAAGTAGGAATTCTGAGTAAACAGATAAGCTGCGCTTTATCTTTAAAATAAATGGTGAACGTTAAGCACGTCTAATGTCCTTTTCCTGCTATTGCTGTCGATGATCGCTTTTGCTATTTCGATTCCAGTTATTGAGATGTGATAACATACAGTTAGGGCAACACAATAAGCAGGATTAACAACAACTACAAAAAAATAAAACTGGTAATTTCATTTCGAAATGAAACCTTTGACCAATTTTTGAGAATATGAATACATCTCTGTAGCATGTCAATTACTGTTGTAATTTTAATTTTAGCAATTGCGATGTAATGACAACGATTGATGGAACAAATTTTAAATGCAATTAATACCATACAAAATTTTTAGTTTTGTTCTACAATGAAATTTTGACAGATGCTTTTTGAATCATTGATGAGTACATCATTGTTTCAGTATATTTTCTGAATTTCAGTTCTTGCCATCCTCAATGATCGCTTTTACAGTTTGATTTTCAATTGTTGAGTAATTTCTATTAGGAGACGGTTTGAAGTGGAATACGTCTATGCGGATCCATGAATATGCCTATAAGTTAAGAAAACTCAATTAAAGCAAAATACAGGGTGGTTCTAAATTAAAGGAGGTGTTTGGAGCCCTCTAGCGTGCGAAGTATTGTCAAATTTCATGGGCACGCATATTAGACCATGGGATTAAAAAAGTCAACACGAAGAAAATAGTGGTGCATTTTACCAAATAGAATGCAATAATTTGCATAAACGCGTTGCATTTAGCAATCATCAGTACAAAATGACAGACTGTAAAACTTTCATCATTCTGAGACCAGAGAGTTGCCTTTGAATAGCTCTTACCTTGCGGGAGCTTTGTTAGTGAAGCTGAATTACCAGCGAAATGAAAATGATAATGCTGTGCACCGAGTGCTGTGTATCAAAGAAATGTTTCTGATATCACAAGTTTAAAAGATACCATAACTTTAAAAGTCAAAGACATTTATTCTGATATGTTATGAGCTGCCGCGGAAAATGTTGTGCATCGTTGGCAGTTCTTGCATCTTCACAATGATGATCATGTTGAACCACAATTGTGACAAAAAAGCCAGTTTTGCAAATAAAATGGATGTATAATTTGAGAGGAACATTTAATTCTTCGATAATCAGACTAATACACTTTTGCAGTGACAAAATTTCCCCTGGTGGCGATTTTTTAAACTATTTTTTAATTTCAGAAATCAAAATCCCATGGTCTAATATGAGTGCCTATGAAATTTGACATTGTTTCGTCCAGTACTTCACGCTAGAAGGCTCCAAACACCTCACTTTAATTTATAACCACCCTGTAAATATCAAAAGCCGAAATGCAAGTAAACTCTTCATTGAAATAATTGCTGAATCTTTAACCCATTAATGCCTAGCGTCCCTTTTTAGGGACGGTCCAAAAACTGTTTGAATTGACTAAAAATGAACATTTCAACCAAATAAAAATGTTCAATTATTACTTTGGTGTTGTTTCAATTCATTATTAACAGACTGCAGTACATAACCATTGTTAAGTGTGTTTGTAGCCGTGTAACCAGTATGCAAAATCTCTTTGGAAAAAAACTGTTAGGCATTAATGGGTTAAAATACATCATTAGTTTTGTTTCTATGAACTTTTTTTAATGTCTTATACAATTGTTCTATTTTTAATATTTTCAAGCACAACAGCTTTTGAAACTTTGATTTTAGTATTTTCTGCTAGTTAACAGTCAGGGTAAGAAAAATTAACAGCAGAAAAAGATTAATAATTTTAATTTACATTAAAATGCTTGAAGAAAATATGAATGCCTAATACATCAAGAAATCTAACATTATTTAGCTCAAACTTTCTTGCACATGTTTTAGTGTTACAAGGAAATCCTTCGGGATAAGAAACGAAACAAGATTAACCAGAGATAATTCCATTTCTCGTTCCAAAGAAAGAAGAGGTTACTCATCATTCCGAAACACGAGAATGTAACATTTTTTTAAATAGGTGTGAAACTGGTCGATGCTTTCAACCAGCGAAATTTAAAATTTTACTCAGCTTTTTCTGTTTCCGAAAAAAAAAAAAAAAATACAGTGAACAGTTATGCGCCGGCCCAAGGGACCAACAGAAAAAGGCGCATAAGCGAGAGAGACGCGTAAGTCAACAAGTCTATTTAAAGGACTAAAACGCAACATAAGCTCTAATGAAAGCATGAATAAGAATGTTTCTATAGAAAACGCTCGCATTACTACGGTTTTACAACTACTGTAACCTAACTACAATGATAACGAGAAAACAAAAATTGTAGCATACACAATCACAAACTGGACCTTTTAAGTCGATCCATAATAGATAATTGTCCCTCTCAGAACTCTAGTTCATGAGGAAAAAATGCCTTTCGTGAGCAATAGAGGCGAAAGATTAAAGAGGAAAGTGAAGAAATGTGCTCATTTTTTAAGAAAATCAATTAAATTGCTTACATTTTTCGAAAAATTCGGCGCATAAGTGAAATATTTACCTTTAGAGCGACGCAAAAACGAATGAAATTGTCATTATTTTACCATGGAATGTGCCGGGACCACTGAAAATCGTCGTATAAGTGGAAAAGGCGCATAAATGAGGCGGTGTATACGTGAGAGTTCACTGTATTCTTTTGCTGTTTCTATCTCGAAATATCTATACAGATCTGACAGAAAATTCTAAATACTCGTATCTGGTGAAATTAAAGCAGAAATAAAGATTTGTCTCGCAAAGTTGAAATGTTCCTGAATTAGTCACTGTTTTTAACTGGTTTATTGATTGACTTTTAAAATTTTACTAATCCTTTTTACCATAAGTTTTTAGTGACACGATCTCGTTTCGGTCTAGTGATTTGCAAACATCTTGTTGGTCAAAACTGGAGAGAAATTAGCAGAGTGGAAAATAATCATAACAAAATACATACGTACGAGTTTAAGCTCGTAGTATAAGCTGTTTTGTTCTTGTTTGATTTTTACGTGATCAAACAAAAACACATATCGCCATAGAAACTCGCCTGAACGATTGCAGCTCACTTTTGCAACCTTCCTAAAGCCATTTCTGTGTATTAGTACTACGTTTAAATATTTTTTTTTTTTGATTGAGATGGGTACTTCTTCCAGTCTTTTTGGTTATTGGAAATACAATCATTCAGTGTAACTTTTATTCCTAATTTTTCTAAGTTTGTAGCACTCATATTTTAATAGCCTTATTATTAGTGCGTTTATTGGCATAATAATGAAGAAAAGATTATATTAAGATATTAATCTTAAAAAACATTTAAAATAAACTATTAGCTTGGTTGAAGCTATCCCGCCGTTCAGGGTAACTTTGAGTCACATCAGAAATGGGGGCCGATTTAACTAGTTTAATTAAATTCTTGTCTTTCACCGTAGCCTTGAGCCATTCAAATCAAATTTGGGCAGTTAAAGTTTTTAGTATTCGAGTCATTCCACGTCAACTGGACCAATTTTTCAAATCGTCCTCACGCGACCATCTCCGATTTGGATTAGATTTTACATAGGTGTAGACATACCTATGAAACTAACCTGTGCAAATTTTTAGCTTCCAAGTTCCAAATCTGGAGGAGCTAGGATCCCACAAAAATTGTTGTCCACAATGGCGGATCAGCTTCGTGAAACGAGTTGCAACGTTTAGGTTAAGGTTGCAGAAAATTAAGACAATAATTATAGTCTTAAAGGAGAAAAAAAGGTTAAGTGTGGACTTCACACTGGTTAGGTCATGAAACATGAAACAAGTTTTCTCCTTTCTATTTTCTTAAAAGAAAGTTGGCAACATTGAACACAGCTCATTGCAACATTCAATCAAGTGACCTTATTTGACGGGTATGTCAAACTTCAATCTAGTGGGGCTTCAATCCCGCAGGATTTCAGGATTGGGTTGAGCAGATCCATCAGGATTATTTTGACTCTTTTAAAAGCTGATCTTATTTTCTTAACCCTCGTGGGTCCCTCCCATTTCAGTTACACTCAAGACCCTTGGGGTCATAAACGACCCCAATGCTTCTTTAATTAATTCATTATAATTATTGAATGTTACATGCATTATTTAAGTTCACACACTTTTTAATGCTAAAATAACAAAAAATAAAAATATACAATTAAAGTAAAATTTAGTTTATGAATTAAAATTATAATTTTAGAGCAAAACTTACAATAACTGTAGATTTATTTACATCTGTTACAGACCTGAAAAAACATGATTTTTGCAAGTGAATTTCAAACACTTATGACATTTTTCAATGCATTTTCTGTCCAGTTCTCTTGGACAAAAGTTGCAACGTCCTCTTTTTTTTGGCCTTCTGGGGAAGTGACCCCAAGGGTCTTGTGTGCAAAAAATGCAATACGGGAAAAATAAAACACAATAATAGCATTATTTTGAATAGAAAACTAGAAGAATAAAATCCACAAAATGCCATTAAAAACAAATGGTTTGATTAACAAAATATATTAAACAGAAATTGCATTGGGGTCACATATGACCCCAAGGAACCCACGAGGGTTAAGTGTTTAATTAGAAAAGGCTGCTTTTTTGTTGGAGTTAGTTTTATTAAAAATTCAATACACAATTTTTTTAAACAATGCAATGTCAAGGGACCACGTGAGCCTAGAGGTAGAGTACTCTCCTCGTAAGCAAGTGATTGCGGGTTCGAATCCCGCCCTGCCCATGGATGTTATTTCATCCTCTCTGTGCCCTAAATCTGTACTGTGTTTGTCAGGAGGCAAAGTGCATAGTACGCAGTCCTCATGTATGTTGAAACTGTTGGCTTCTAAAAAAAAATGCAATGTCATCTTCAAATAAGCACTGCTCGTTAGTTACGCAAAACTATGACCCAATTTGTCTAATGAGTGACCGTGTACGAACGTACTCAAACGGAATTTTGTTCAAACTGCAAACCCTGGAGGAAATTTCGAACCACCTTGTCCTTTCTGTGTGCAGGGGTGCCCACAGGGGGGGATTATGGCGCAAGTTGCGCCCTCAAAATTTTTGGGGGGGATTTTTAAAACTAATTTAATACTTATTTAATTCATTAATTTATTTTTTTAATTTAAATTATTTGCTGATTTTTTTCAAATAGAAATTATTCATTTATTTATTTTTTTAAATCAAATTATTTTTTTTATTTCGTTGTTATAATTTTTATTTATTTATTTCCTTTTGTGTATTTTTTATTTATTTATTTCCTTTCCGTTGTGCCTGGAAAAGAACAAAAGCGATTCCATTTCGCGCATAATTAGCACTTTAAAAAAATTAATAATAAATAAAAAATAATAGTTATAATTTAAAAAAATAAATAAATATTTAAATACATAAATAAATAATATTAAAAAAATAAATTTAATAAAAAAGAGGGGTAAAAATAAATAAAAAGCACAAGAGGGATGTGTCAAATTTGGGGGGAATTTGCGCCATTGAGCTTGGGGGGATGGGCACCCCTGTTTGTGTGTAGTGTATTTCTTAGTGATTGCTACATGAACTGGTAACGTAATTGATCAAGAAGTCATTTTTTTTATACCGTAAAATGGGGTTAATCGGAACACTTTTCAGCTTTGATTGTAAAAAAAGCAGTTAAAAGATTTTTTTTTAATTTGATTTTTTGGGTAAAAACTTCGGTCTTGCTTTACTTTTGATATTCCAAGTAAAGACAAAAGATTTTGAG
>JAXGGA010019693.1:0-19595 GCA_038373865.1 Uloborus plumipes
CATGGTATAAGCCTCTATGGGGTATAAGTGGCAGGAGTTAAAATTCAGCTTTTAAACACCTATAAGCAGCGCTGCGACTTATCTACGCGAAAATACTAGGCGAAAATACAGTACTTTCCTTGCAAATTGGCATTACTTGTATAGCACAAAATGGTAAAATTTGTAAGATACTAACTTTTTTGACAATAGGAAAGATTTTAGGGGGAAAGCAATTTTTAAAATGGTATTAATTTGGAATTTCTTAACATGCTGTTAATTAATTGATCTCAGTCTTCAGCGTTTGAAAAGAATACAGTTTGGTGACTTAAATAACTATTAAATAGTGTAATATAATCCAAGACTAGGTGACCTGTGCGGAATTCCGCAAAAAAAAAGAAAAAAAAAAAAAAACCTCTAAACTTAAAATTTAATACGACAATTTTTATTGGCTTCATTATCTGCCCGAAGTTGCAGCGCAGTGTCGAAACCTATAAAGAAAAGTCCAGCGTAAGTTGGTGTAGTCCCTGCCGGAGGTTGCAAGTTCCCGATCATATGGTACACTTGACCATGTAGTTTAAAACAATATGGACCTCTGCCAGGAATGTTAACTGAGTCCACTTTGACTGAAGCGAAGGCCAAAGCATTGTTGAATTGTCTAATATTGTCTAGGTAGTAGACACCTTCCTGTTAGTCTGCCTGTTGGTACCCTGTTCCTTGGCATTGTAAAATCTTGTACGTTTGCACAACTTCGCCATCAACTGCCGTCGTTCTGACAGCTTTTCAAAGCGATCAAAGACACGTTCACTTTACAACTACTACAAATGTGATACCCTATATTAAAATCAAATACCCAAGGCTACGACTAAACTAAATACTAACGTTATCGCAAAACTGCCATAGTACTTTGAAACAATAAAAGTTACAATTAAGGTTTACCGAGCTAAGCCTTGGCTTGAAATGTCGCATTTAAAATTGATTTGAACAACAATGGTAACGATTTTAACAGTTGAGCAAAAAATTTAACTTTTTCAAACTTCAATCGCTTATAAGTCGCTTAAACGTGGATTTTCGAGATTCTCGTTACGCGGCACTAGCGGAGAAACGTTCTAAAGAACGCATTTTTTTAAATCTTTCGAATGAAATCAAAATGGAGACGATATGACAATTATTTCGCTAGATAGAGCCAATTTTGTGCCCAAAAATTGAAGTTCGAATAAAAAACGAACCGACACTTTTTAGAGGGTGGGTCTAATTTTCGTCAATAGCCCGCGGGATAAGCTTCAAAATCATAAATTTTCATGCGATTCGATAAAGAAATGAGCGAGTTTCGACCGGGTATAGGATTCGGCTTAGAGAAATAATATATGGAGATTGGGGGGAGGGGGGTTAAAAAAGCAAAAATATTGTGACAAGTGAACTTTGACAGGGTTCGTACACACTTCTTTAAAAAAAATTCAAGGACTTTTAAGGACTTTCAAGGACTAAAAAATCCAAAAAATAAGGACCTCAAAATAATTAATGAATTGGCCTATACATTTTCAACATTTCTAAATTCAATTAGAGGATGATGCACAGTACAGAACATACAAGATAGATTAAAAATATAACAAAAAAAAAAAAAAAAATCCTCAACAACAAAACAGAAAGAAAAATCTGAAACTGAAAATCACATTACATATTGTAACGAGTCCGTAGCACCTTCAACTTTCTTCAAATGAGCATTCCAATCTTGAGGAAGTAACTATAAATTTATTTACAAGTATGTACACTATTTACAATAAGAGTAGAAAACAATTGCTAAACATCAGCAATTAGGCAGCCAACAGTACACTGTACTCTCAACAGTAACTCAGCACCACGTATCAAACGTGAACAGTAATTAAGCAATTTAAGCAATTACAAAAGCAAAACAACCATCCGCCCAAGCGGATGAAAAACGAGTCACCAGAATCAAATCTGAAAATAACTGACTGACTTGTGTTCAAGGCCAGCTATTTATACACAGAAAGAATTCCCGACAACTTTCTAGTAATATCTGGAATATTCCAAATCATTCATAACTTTAAACAATTCATTCAAGAAAACGCTAGACATAAAAAGAAAAACACCACTCCCAGCGAAAATTTCTTCACGCTTATTAAAGTTAGGGCAAGTGTAAAAACTACAAAGTGTTACGGGGCCGGTATACAAGTGATAAAAGTGATATCTTCAGATACTTTTGCAACATGACGTCAGATAAAACCAAAACTAATGAAAATGATGCAAGGCAGGAAAAACAACAACTATTTACAAGATTTGTAACAATATCTTTTAATTCCAAACTTTTCTCTGCTAATTTTACATCCAAAGAACTTATTTCAATTTCTTTTTCACTTAGTGTTTTTCTTAGTTCATGTTGATTGCATAAATAAGTTAATGTCCTTAGTTTTTTCAGCCTCATCAGCCAACGGATTAGCTTTTGCATTTGGCTCCATTGTCCTTTTGAAGAAACATTTTCTTCTTTTTAAAAAAAATTACTTCCTCTTCTAATGCTTTTTGTTTTACTTGTTTTGTTTCATTCTTTGCTTTAAATTTTTCATTTTCCAAGTGCTTTAAATTTGACCAATTGTGTCCTGACCTGCATCAATGGATATGGATTCCTAGAACAGGAGCGGAGCTGCCCCCACCCCCTTGCCCCTTCTTAATTCTGAATACAGTTCTCGGAACGAAGTGCAGCCGAAGCGGAAATATCACAATCACACTTGCAACCCTGCAGTGTAGAAATCGCTCTAATCGAAAAACGGAAATCTGATTTTTTGAAATAAGGGTAGATCAAAAATAAGTACTTTCAAGGACTTGGGACATTAAAATAAGGACTTTTAAGCACTTTTAAGACAAAATAAAAAAATAAGGACCTATAAGGACTTTCAAGGACCCGTACGAACCTTGTTTGATGGCTTTTTTTGTTTTCTTTTACTACATTTTAGATTTTTTCATTATACTTAACCCTTTGCCTGTGAAATAGATGAGAAAATGTGCCAAAAATGGAAAAAGTTCTGTTTAATGTTGTTTGTGATCATTATTAAAATGTTAGAAAAAAATTGTCACAGGACATAATAGTGGAAAAAAATGGAGATTTAATGCATGTCTCTTTTGATTATTAGTACTGAAAGAGGCTTAAGAATAATTATAAAACATGAAGCAACAGAAATCTGAATTTCCTTAACATTTGAAGACACCCACCTATTTGATCAACTTTTTGGCTTCAGATGTTATGTTTGAATGTACTACTGCTATACCTTCTTTGTCTCTTCCATAATGGGTTTAAGCCAAACTGTCATTAAAAAATAGTTTTTAATTGTTTTTCTTGAGTAAAAGTGATTATTGCACCCACTTATAGTTGTTAAAATGAGATCTTGGTGGGGAAAATGGGAAGTTACATATTAAGACGAACTGAGTTCAATTCTCTCGCCTTAATTTGGGCATATGCGTTGCCCGAATTCGATTCAGACGTTACAGGCAAGGGGGTTAAAGAAACTTTTAAAGGCACTTTAAAAATGGCATGAGGCTCATTGTAGCTGGGGGACATTAAAGAAAGGGATGGCATTTTGCCGGCCCAAACAGATTTTTGCCGTACCAGTGGCAGAAACTGGTTATAACCAGTAAAAACCGGCAGAAACTAAAAAGAGACTTTAATAGCTATAAGTATTACTAAATGACATTCAGTCAAATAAACTAAAAATATAACTTTATTCAATCATTGTAACAATTTGATATAATAATCAATCTTTAATAATTTAATGTAAAAAAATGTTAAATTATAAGACTGAAATACTTGAAGCAAAGTAAAGTTTATCCTCATTACTAAGTACTAGAAATTTCAACCTTGTAATATTGTAAAAAACAAACTTATCAGTTTGTTGTTTGTAAGTATATTATTTTGTTTACATAAAATGTAAATCAAATGTTCGTATGAAATAAATGCTTAACTTGAGCTTTTTATTTTATTAAACTCTGAAATTCAGTAACTTGTCATCTAACTCTTTAACATAATTGAATGCAACTACTTTCAAATAGTTTCTTGCTGGCAATGCCAACTAACTCGACTGAATTAGTTGGCGTTGAAGAGAAAACACCAATGAGAAATAAAATTATCTCGGCTGAGAGAATCTTATTGCTCATTGGTGCATAATAAATTGAAATCCTTTCAGTTTTGAAACCACATCCAAACTTATATTTTGCACTTGTAGCATTTGATTTAAAATGGTAATAATATTGTAAATAAATTGTACTCCGGTCGTTTTTCTTATGCTTTTTTTTTTATTGCTATGTCAGCAATTACCTATATGCCATTTCTATATTGCCGTAAATGTGACTGGCAGGAAGGCGGTTTTGTCATGTCCGCTTTAGTAGATTTGTACCCAGTGGTTTTTGCTGCCTCAGCAGAAACTTGCCAACCCCGATTTCCCCAACCCTGAAGAATTTTTCTTTTTTTTTAAATTTTTATAAAGTAGCTTACCTAAAATGAATAAGTTGCAAAAAATGTACAAGGTTTTTTTTTCTTTGATATTAACTATCATTTTTCTTTTTAAGGCTGAAAGGAGTGATCTTTGACGACTGACAATGTTCCTAAACCTTTACAAATTGACAAAAATGGACCATATTTATATTGTGATGTTCTGCTTTTGTAAATAAAGTCTCTTTTTTACTCAATGTTTTTCATTTTTTTTTCTTTTTGGCTGAAAAAAATTGTTAATTGCTTTATTCACTGCAAATGTATAAAAGTTGGTTATCGAAAGTTAAAATTGCAGGACACGTGGCACTTAAACCTTTTGTCATTTCCATTCACAATAAATACTAAGAAAATGTTTTAAATACATTTAAAAATAACTACATATAATAATAATATACAGTATTTATTAAAATTGCTACTTAGGTTCTACAGCTTCTCCTTCAAAATGATATTCAGATTTTCTATGAAGCTGCCAATTGTATTCCAACAGCCCTTTGTGGGTTTCGCAGAATTCACTATATACATCACACAAAGTTTTGAATTCTTCCATTTCTAGTTCAAAGGATCTTTTTTCAGGATTTATTTTAGTTCTTCTCAAGTATTCTTCCAACAGCTCTGGTTTGTTTTCTGGAAATAGTAATCTAAAAATTGAATTAGTTTTCTTTTGATAACATGTGTACTTTAAAAACAAAAATAATGCATGTCAGCTGTGTTCAGGGCAAGGTTTTGCCGTCCAAAATAACCTAAAACAAGCTATATTCTGGGCATGTTTGAAAAATAAAGTTCTGCTGCAGGATACCACTCTTATGCACCAAATTTTAAAAGGAATAAAAATGCTTATGAAAGATAGAATGTGTTTTTGTACTAAGGTTTATGTCCTTAAGCACGCTTTACTCAAAGATAGGGATACACCAATTAATCGGCAGTACCGATTAATCGGCCACTTTGCCGATTATTAATAATCTGCAAAATCGGGCGATTAATCGGCTGAAAAATATTTTTCAGATATTACTCTTTAAAGTATACTTTCACTAGGAAACTATGATGAATAATTTTATTAACAGTAATAATAATCCTCACAGTTGATATAAAGTTTTTTTTAATGAATTCTCCTACTTTGAATAAATATAAGACAATGATGCAACATTTTTCATGTGGCGATAGTTTTCTCTTTAGCACAGTGCTTTCAGATAATCTCTAATTTTCAAAGAATAAAAGTATTGAATTAAATTGCTGCTGATTACTAAAATATATGAATTAAAAGTACTCCTAAATTGAAATGTTCACCACTCACCCACCCCTCCTTTTTTAAAACATTTTTATTTCCAATTAACATAACTGACAATGTGCTAATAATATTATTGACACTAATATGAAAATTGTTTCTAAGAAATTTGATAAAATATTGAAATTATTTTGTGAAAACTAGGAAAATGGAAAAAAAAATCTTCTCCCAGAAATAAATTACTTACTATTTCTGAACTTGGAATTCTATAAGAGAGAAAAAAAAAATTAATGGTAAAATTGATAGTAGAAAACAATTATCCTTATCATTAATCGGCTCAACCGATTAATCGACCGATTATCAACAGGCGATTAATCGGAAATCGGCCAATTTGCTTATCCGTGCATCCCTACTCAAAGACATTGATATATACTCATCTGTATGACATCAGCTATATATTCACTCTTCAAATAAACAGACCAATGCAAACAAACAATTTAGCAGACTAAAATATTCTCAAATATTGAGTTTGATTAGCTTTAAGGTGGAACTAGTGGTATTGAGATAGGAAATTTCACTTGCACATTTGTAAATCTTTTCTTCAAAAGGACATTTTTGATTAAGACACAACATTCATAAACTTTACAACGAGCTACAAGCTTTGAAACATTGGTACAATTTTAATTCTGAGTGTTTCCTAAGTTTTCAATTGACATTTTTAAAAACAATTGTATGAGCTACACCCGGTCAAATCTACTAAAAACTAGTCCATTTCACTAGCTTTCATATGATACAACAGAAAATCATATTGGGCTTCAAGTTCAGCAGAAAATCAGGCATTTGTTTGAAATAGTATGAAAATCGGCATTTGTTGCAATAGGGAAACTACCGAAGAATCAGATTTTTCTCTTTTGAATTTTCTATTTCATGTCAGTGTGCAGTTTTTTTTATTCCCGAAAAACAAAGTTTTACAGATAAATAATAACTGTAACAAACACAATACAGAACCCATTATGGAAGTGTTGATCAGCCCAGTAATAAATGTAAACAAGTAAAATAACTACTGTCGTTTGTAAGAAAAGCTGTCGAAAACTTTGTACAATTAATGACATTAAAAATGCAAGACAACGTGTCCGAAAGTACAAATAAAATGTTTAAAAAGAGTTAGAAAACTCTAGCAAACAGCTATTTTGGGGCTATTATAAATGAAGCCCCGTCATCAGTGCAAAAAGATGATGGTTCACTGACCACAGTCAAGTGAACCAGAAGTGCGAGAAACGAGAGGGTAAATAAATAGAACAGAAAGAGTAGGTCACAGAAACTATTACGTCATATGTTAAACACGACAACTGCGCAACAAAGATTACGTCACAGACGAAAAAGTTTTTAAATAAAAGATTTCCGAATGTTAGGGAAAGGAGGGATACTAGACAGATCATTGACAACTAAATCAGAATTTTTCCAGATATAATAGGATTCCCAAAAATCGAAGAACAACTATGGATAATTTTTGCAGAGGAAAAATCAAAAATATGGCCACATGACCAACAGTGTTGGGCAATGGAAGAGCATTTGAAATCCTGTTTTTTAACACAATTTTCATGTTCTTTAACACGGAATTCTAGAGCACGTCGTGTCTGTCCTACATAAGTTAACTTACACTGGCATGAAATATTATAAATACCCCATCTGTCAAGACCCTGAACTGGATGTTTGAGTTGCGAAAATTGTAATTTTTTCACTGGAGAAAAGGCGACAGAAAAATTGAACTTTTTTAAAATTCTGGCAATCTGAAAGCTGATTCTGGGAAAATATGGTAAAACAACGGTGTTGGAATAGTTCTCCGAATTAGGCGTTTGATTTCGACTAGGATTGATTATAAGAAATTAATCAATCCTACTAGTCGAAATCAAACGCATTTACCATATTTTCCCAGAATCAGCTTTCAGATTGCCAGAATTTTTAAAAAGTTCAATTTTTCTGTCGCCTTTTCTCCAGCGAATAAATTACAATTTTTGCAGTTCAAACATCCAGTTCAGGGTCTTGATAGATGGGGTATTTATAATATTTCATGCCAGTGTAAGTTAACTTATATAGGACAGACACGACGTGCTCTAAAATTCCGTGTTAAAGAACATGAAAATTGTGTTAAAAAACAGGATTTCAAACCCTCTTCCATTGCCCAACACTTGGTCATGTCGCCATATTTTTGATTTTTCCTTTGCAAAAATTATCCATAGTTGTTCTTCGATTTTTGATTTAGATTTTTGGGAATCCTATTATATCTGGAAAAATTATGATTTAGTTGTCAATGATCTGTCTAGCACCCCTCCTTTCCCTAACATTTGGAAATCTTTTATTTAAAAACTTTTTCGTCTGTGACGTAATCTTTGTTGCGTAGTTGTCATGTTTAACCTATGACGTAATAGTTTCTGCGTACCTACTCTTTCTGTTCTGCTTATTTACCCTAGCGTTTCTTGCATTCCTGGTTCACTTGACTATGGTCAGTGAACCATCATCTTTTTGCACTGATGATGGGGCTTCATTTATAAATAGCTATTCATTTATAAATAGCTAATTCGAAATAGCTATTTGCTAGAGTTTTCTAACTCTTTTTAAACATTTTATTTGTACTTTTGGACACGTTGTCTTACATTTTAACTTCAACTACTGTCGTCCCGGTTTAATCGGGTAACCGATACCATAGACGCAATGTTAAAGCTCCCCGCTTAATCGAATAACATGTCTTGGAACCGACAGCATTCGTTTAAGCGGGGCCGACAGTTTTTCTAACATGATTTTCCTTGATAATGAATACATTGATGGCAATATTTCAATTATTACTCTTGATAGACAACTAAAAATGAATCAGATTAAAAAGTTATGTAACTCTTTGAAATTATGGATTTTAAAATTACTTACTTGATTCCATACAGGCAATATTTTTGGCGGTGATTAAATATTGTTGTTACCACTTTGTTTACAAGCTTAAATGGTTGATTAATTAATGGCTTTATTCTTGGTACGAATTTTACAACTCCAACATCAACTTCAGGTTTTGGAAAAAAAGCTTTTCCTAAAATAATTTAATAGCAATAATAACTTAAAATACTTTAAATGACAATGTAATTTTCTGTAACACATACATATATTCATATAGTCGCACCCATCTATAGGAAAGCAGCATATAGCGAATTTATGACTATTAAGTTAATATCTTCGATTCCCCATCTGGTTTTAACACGCATTATTTAACTTTGTGTAGCAAAATTACACGTATAACCAGCAGCTGACAAAAACTAAAATCTTAGGAACCAAGAAAAAATTTAGGGTTTTGATTGAACTAGTACCCATTTGCTGAAATTGCTGACAACAGTGTTGAAACGCCACTTTGTTCAGTTTCAGAGCCACATTTGTGATGAAAATATGTATCTTGGTTTTGCAAAAATAATTCTCTGGCAAGTGATTTTATAAATGTTTATTAGTTTAAATTATGAAACATTATTTATCATTTCCATTATTTGTGCCTAAATTTATAAGCAGTTTTGTAACTAATTACCTTCCAATTTATTTTGCAAATATTATGCAACTAAGTGAAAATAAAGTCCCCTGGCGACAATCCCCTGCTTATAAAAACAGCAAGGGGACTTCGTCCCCAGTTCGTGATTTATCAGAAAAATACAAATTTCAACTGGTCCTCCATTAAACCAGAGTGATAGATTCATTTCCAGAGCAATAGTATTACAATCATACGAAAATGTCAAAAAATATGCCCGGACAGCTCCTGTATAGGAAATTACAGAGCTTACAGAGCCCATTAATGTGTCACATTGAAGCAATACATAAACTCAAACATAATTAAAATATAAAATAAACATACTTAAAACAACAAGATATATGAAATATATAAAAGTCCTAGGGAGCTGAGAAGACAATCCTAGTGAATATTTAGATAAATAAAATGCACTACAATTTGCTCTCTTTTGTGGTCCCTTCTAAATGTTTTCAGCATTATCATCCAACATATCGGCTGCTTTTAAAAAGTTTTAATTTATACGTTCCTTCACCATTGGCAAACATAAAGTCAAAAGGTATTAAAAGCAGGGCCGTAAGCCAGGGTTGTTTGATTTTGTCCAGGGCGGAAAAAACCGCCCCGGACAAAATAGCATTTTGTTCATTTTAAAGAAAATTAGTTTTTGATTAAAAAATCCAAAGTTTAAAAGTAATGTTTTAAAATATTGATTTTTTTCAATAAGGTAATAGTTTTATTATCAAAATTAGCACACATAATTATGTATACAAACAAATATTTAATAAGCAATAGATACTATAAAAATATAGTATCTGTATAAAATAAATGAATATTAATGATAAGATTTAATGCTTATGAGAGCACACTCAGCAGTAAATAATTTTAAGATGCTTATTTGTTGTGAAGGAGTTTCATTGCCAATAATAAAGGTGTATATAAAATATAAAAGTAGAAATAAAAATAGTTCCACCAACTTTCGTTGGGCAGCTGAGGTATTACACCACCATAGGAATTTAAAAACCCTTTTGCCTTGTGGTGACTTCTGAAATATTTCGAGACTTCGGCAACCTCTCGTGTTATGAAGCTGATATTTTTCGTTTTATATATTCTGCCCCTAATAAATTTAGATTTTTTTTTTTCATTTTGTCCATTTCTTCTGGTGTCCCGAACTTTTTGCAAAAAGGTGGACGAAATGACAACCCTGCCGTAAGCAGACTATTGTTTCGGGGAGGGTTATACCGACTCATTTCTCGTGAAACCTATATGATAAATAAATTTGATGTCATGTTCTATATTCAATTGCTTGTTACAGTAGATGCTTAAGGGGCATTAACATGAGCATCTTCACCCCAGTTAAAAAGTATTGTTGAGTATGAAATTATGCTTGAAAAAACTACAATAAAGATAAATACTGCAGGTAAATCAATGAATTTGTGCTATTCAATGTGCTATTCAATGTATCATTCAATGATGAAAATTTCATTTTTCAAATGAAATTGAATAGTAAATAAGAATATTAAAATGAAATAGAAACAATATTATTTTTCAGCAAAAAAGAGCATTAAAAAGCATTTTTTGGAACAGTTTTGAAAAAGTTTGGAGGGGGTTTGAACCTTAAAAACCCACCTTCTTAATACAGCCCTGGTTGAAAGTAACTAGAGGTGTTTCCTACAAAAAATATTCTGGTGAAAAAAACATCAGCGCGCACGTTTTATTGTATTAATGATAAATAGCACAAAAGGAAATCTCGCAAAATAAAACTTAAATTTAAAAGACTAATGTGTTTTTCACAAAATCAAGCTGAACCCACCTGGAATCGTAAACATGTGGTCCACGAAGCACAAATATTGGCAAACAACAGACAGTCTGCATCTCATGTCTGAACCAGGATTGGCTACCATTCGATGTGCAATTTCACGCTGAAATGTAAGGGCGAGTTTTGTTCTCCCGTAAACAAACGGCCCAGTACGATCCGCACAGTGTCGCAGCCACTTGATAATTAATGGGGTTGATACATTAAATGGTAAGTTGCCAATGATGTAGGCAGGTGGCGGATGGAGGGTCCATTCACGAGCAATTTCCCTGATCGAAAACAAATGACTATCATTAATGCACCATAACAAAATGTTCAGTATGAAACATAAAATCAAAATTTCATAACAGCCTTTTTTAAGACACCAAAATGATAGCAAGATAACAATAGATGGCAGGAAGACTTATACATCAATAATAAAAAAAAAATTAAACAAGACAGTTGAACTAACACATTTATGCCCAAGTTTTTTTTAACAATTTTTATCTGCTTAAAACTCTTACTTGGAATGGTTTACATACATTTTAGGCTTAAAATAGTTCGCCGCTACCATATTTATTAAGTTATTTAACATCCTGTCTATGGGATATTTTGCAGATATGTGAGCAAAATACGACCTTACTTGACTTTACTTTTGTAAAGTAACATTGCGGAAGGCATCTGCGATGAATTTTAAGCAAATCATTTTAAAATAGTTTAATTTTATGAAAAATGAGTTCGCAAAAAAAAATTACTTTCTGTGGCTACCCATACTGGATCGTTGCTTGACTGATTTGTCTGAAAATATCTGTCAATAAATTTACTCTGATGTCCAAATAGTGGCTCTAACTGGTTTTCTCAAGAAGGACTGTTTAACTTGTGAAAAACAACTTTAGAAAAATGATATACCCATTACAGGTTTTTGTATGCAATAACTAATAAGCGTCCCGTTTTTGGGCTACTGGGCATAAATGGGTTAAAGAGTAACAAGCAATTCTAGAGCGGAAGCCAACTATAAATACGGAATAGGGTGCTACGGTAACCGTGGACAAACGAAAACTGCAGATCATCGGAAAAATAAGTAAAAAATTATGCTAGCGCATGCAATAGCTAAAAAAGTCAATGACACAGCACATACAGGCTCATAGCTGAAAATTATTGCATTAAATGTAAAAAATATCTTTAAAAGATAAAAACCACCAATAACGCCTTTGAAATATTTCTGCATGCAGCAAATATTTACCCTGAAAAAGGAGACCACAAAAGGTGAAATAATAATTATTATAAATGGGACTTTTACTGTACGGCCGAATTTCAATTCAGAAAAGTTAGTTATCAACAAACTAACGAAAGAAAAAACAAAAGTTAAACTAGTGATTTTTGTAAAATACAGATACGAAAACCTGTAATGACACAGGTTGGCAATTTATTTTATTCAGCTTAATGCAGTACTAGCTTTTAGAGTTTCAGTTATTATTATTATTAGAAACTTTTAACCTAACAAAACTAAAATTAATTTCAAACACATAAGTTGAATAGAAACTAACAAAGTTAATTGCTTAAGGTAACAGTTATTTAAATACTCTACAAACGAATTGGTCGATGTAAGGCTTTATGATAATACTTTAAACTACTTTAGAAAATAAAATTGGTGGATGTTTATTTTCCATTTACCTGGGAAATATGTTTTCTAAATTGAGGTCCATAATGTCCCCAACTAAAATTTTTAACTTTCCTTCTGCAGCATCAGCAAGAATCTACAAAATTAAAAATAATCAGCGAGACCAAATACAGACTTAAAATACAGTAATACCTTGCTTACATGTCACCTCTCTTAATTATACATTAATTTTTTTAAGTATCTACATCAGCAAGCATGTCTCAGCTTGCATCAGCAAGAATCTACAAAATTAAAAATAATCAGCAAGACCAAATACAGACTTAAAATACAGTAATATCTTGCTTACATGTCACCTCTTTTAATTATACATTAATTTTTTTAAGTATCTACCAAAAGTATTACAGAGTTAGTATAATTTAATCACCCCATCATTAAAGGATATCCCCCACCCTTTTTATCCCCACCTGGATGTAAGAAATTTATGTTTTTACATATGTGTGGGTACATTTTGTAATATAATAGGTACTGAATACATACACAAAGGAAGACCAACCTGCGGCATGCATGGCACGTTGTTGCAAATAACTAGCACGAGAAGACTTTTTGAAAGTTTTAAAATTTTGAAAACATGTTTAATTACTGGTATACAGTATGTTAGAAATCAGTGGTTTATATGCAAATCAAGACAGATGACCAAAAACCTTACCCAGAAGATAATTTCTGACTATGTTACAAACCTAAAAACAAATAAGCATGCCCAAGGCATCAAGTTTCCTGAGTTGCATTATACAACAACATATTTTAAATCAAATGGAATACTAACTGGCATGTGTTTTTTATTATTCAACTAGCCGTGTGGCTCGGCTATGCCACGTCTACATTGAGAATAAAAGTTATGTCAAGTCAAGTGACGCATGTCCGATTATATAGATTAAAGTCGATATTTTGCCGGCATGCAGTACGAAACATTTGTCAATCACCAAGAAAGTTTTAAATCTTCCACAACAGGAAAAGCAAGAATTTACTTGTTTATATTCAAGAAAAGAAACGACACCTTTTCCTGTCAATGATTTCTTTCATGCTAGTTCATTTCTTTCATGCTTGTGCAGGCGATGAAATGAAATGAGAGAAAGGGGGGTTCAAACGAACCAAGCACTGCGACCAGAGGTCTATTGTACTAGGTGCAGGCGATAGAAATAACTCCAGTTTAAAATTGATTTTTACTTTCTTGCAATTAGCGGTCAGAAGTTTCAAAACCTTCAGAAGGAAATCCCCTTAAAAGGTATTTTTCAAAATCTTTCCGATGAGACCAAAATCCGATAATTATTTTGGGGAGAAAGAATACTTTTACACCATTGTTAAGTCCTTAAATAAAAATTCCAAGGGTTCAGTACTTTTTTCAAGTTTGAAAACACCCCTTGACCCCTCGCGGGTAGCCAAGTTCCTCCCAGCCAAATTTGTACCAGATCTGACCGACGTAAACTGGATTTGTATAAGAAACATGCACATTGCACACACTCACATATATATTCTCTGTTTTATTTATACAGATTTGTTGCTTATTTATCTTTCCCTCCTATGCATAAAAAGAAAATATATTATTTTACAATATGGTCTTCAATATAAAATATTATGAACTTATATGTCAAAAAATAGTAAACCTCTAACCAGTCATTTTAAAAAAAAAGAAAAGATGAAGTCATGTATTTAATTAACCTATTTATGCCCAAGTTTTTTTTAACAATTATTTTTCAATTTTTATCTGCTTCAAACTCTCACTTGGAATGGTTTACATACATTTTAGGCTTAAAATAGTTCACCATTGCCATATTTGTTAAGTTATTTAACATCCTGTTTATGGGATATTTTGCAGATATGTGAGCAAAATCCGACCTTACTTGACTTTACTTTTGCAAAATAACATTACAAAAGGCATCTGTGATCAATTTTAAACAAATCATTTTAAAATAGTTTAATTTTATGAAAAATAAGTTCGCAAAAAAAAAAATACTTTCTGTGTCTACCCATGCTGGTTTGTTGCTTGACTGAGTTGTCTGAAAATAGCTGTCAATGAATAAACTCTGATCTGGCAATGAATAGTGGCTCTTACTGGTTTTCTCAGGGCCGCCGTTTGAGGGGGGATACTGGACCTCTAGTACCGTGGCCCGTAGCTTTGGGGGGGCCCGTAAGTTTATGAACACGTTTTTCCAGTAATAGTGTCAATAATTTCATTAAAAAAAAGCTGTTTTTCAAAAAAAAAAATCCGCTTTCCATTGCCGATTCTAAATATGAAACAATTGCTTGTACAAACACTAATGAATGAAATATGCTCGCGCAAAGGAAAATGCACCGCTTTCCAAAAGCTACAGAAACTCGTCAAATGTAAAACCAAGTCTGAACTGTCATTGATAAATGTCTCTTGCACTTTACGAACAAGAATCAAGTAGCCCGGGGACACTTATCTCAGACATGAAAAGTTATCCAGCTTTTTTTGCATCCAGATACTGTATTTAAAAATATATTTTTACAAAACTTTGAATTACAGTTTTTAAATTTACATTAAAATTAAAAAAATTCAGTTATAAGCAACTAAACAATGCAATATTACATGTGAATGCGATTTCAAACTATTAATTTTGAAGTTTGTCGAACCAAACGTCAAATATTGTGTTTTTCTGTTTTCAAACTTGTCGGTTCGTGTGAAAAAAAATATGAAAATCATCTAGCGAAACAAATAACGTGAAAATAAAATCTGATGCACACTTTTGTAACTAAAAAAAAAAGTTTTTCCAAAAAAAATTATTTTCTCCATTTTTTTTTACAATTGCAAATGTGCTGAAACTACGGCATAAAAATATGCAATTGGAGGGGGGTGCATGGGGGGCCCGGCATTAAAATTGGTATCGGGCCCCATCTCTGGTCGCGGTGGCCCTGGGTTTTCTCAAGAAGAAGGACTATTTAACTTGTGAAAAACAGCTTAGTAAAATGATATACCCATTAAAGGTTTTTGTACGATGTAACTAACAAGCATCCCGTTTTTAGGCTACTGGGCATAAATGGGTCAAAAAACATTAGTCCGCATGATTTAGAGTTTTGCTGATTTATAAATTGCTTTTTAGCAGCTCAAATACCATTAACGTTTTTATTAAAAAATTAGAAAAATATATAGATGAATTATCAAAAGTTTTTAAAATTAAAACAATAATTTTTACTATAAATCCATTCACTTACTGTACTTTATAAGTGTAGAAATATTTTTTTAGATCAACAATAATAGATGAGCTACTTTTTGTCCAGTTTTTTTTTTTTTTTTTTTTTTTTTTTTCAATACTAAAGTGTTCCATATGGGAAAATTACTTTTGAATGAAGGAAGATATTTTATCCTAAACTTGCAAATTAAAATGCGTTTCAAGCTCCTTTGTCAACACATAAGGAAAGGAAAGCAGTTTAATTTTTTAGTTCGTCGAATAAAACTTTGTACTCCCATATTCTTCAGAATAAATATTTTCTAATTAAACCCTTACTTCTAAAGACGGTAGAAATCGGGCATCTTTTTCAATAACCACAACTTGCTTGGCTCCATTTTGTAATATGGCACGCGTGATGTTGCCCGGACCGGGCCCAACTTCACAGACGTAACAATCTTTGATATTCCCAGTCCTCGTGACAATTTTGTTATTGATTCTGGAATCTAACAGAAAGTTCTGTGACAATTTTCGTTGAGCACGGATCTTGTAAAGTCTCAAAAGATCTCTCGGAGAGGGCAGAGGAGGCAGGCGGAAAGCTTCACTCGTAGGAATAGCGCCTGGAATTTCTTTGGATACTGTCTGACACAATCTTAAGCAGGATTTAAAAACCATTTTTCATCTAAAATTAAATTGATTGTTAATAAAAGGCAACAACATATATTGATTATTAATAAAAGGACTCCATACATTCTGACAAAGTTATCAAACAACGGTGCACTAAAAGAAACATTCTAGCAGTTCCTATTTTACAGATTTTAATACATTTAATTTTTTTCAAATATTCTTCATTATCAATTTACATTGCATACAAGTTTTCAAAAAGTGACAATACACTACAAATTGTACAATTTTAATGTTGTTCTCTTGTGCCAGCTAGGCTGAAAATTTGGGGTACGCTGCTTCACTTTTCCCTAACAATAACAAAATTTGGTGTGAAGTCCTACAATACACACTTGCTTTCGGGACCTGTTTATAGGGTAGACAACCAACCATTCACAGTACAATAACACATTCACACAAAGGACAAGGACAGGAGAGAGAAAAAGCATTCATGCCCAAATTAGGATTCGAACCCGGGGCCCCCCTTCAAGTTTTGTAAGTGCGCCTCCCACCCGCTATTAAACTATTCAAAAAAAATTTCCCTGTAAACTCCTTGGTATAGTTTTCTAGATCTTGTGTCCTCAAATCTTGGGCACTCCCCCCCCCCCCCCCATTCCCCACGTCAGAGTCAGCGGGGATGCTATGTACCTCCCTGTCTCCCCATGGGGGTCAGACATATCTGACCACTAGACAAGATGGCCGGCAACAATTTTAATGCACACATTGAATGTAAATACATGTTAATCTAATTTATACAGATCAGTAATATCACTGTTAAGCTCTTCTAATCAATGGTATATTCAGTTTCTAGTTTTGAAAGGAGTTATTATCAAAAGAGGAGGTGGATGTGCGGCTTTTGGGCTCAAATGGGAGCTTTGGTGCATTTTTTTGAAAATATGGGTCCACAAAATGCAATTTTCTACTTTATTGGTTGGTTAATGGGGGGGGGGGATTTTCCAAACAAAGAATGTTAACTTAGGAGCTCGCTTTACAGCATTATAAGGTTTCAATACTATTTGGATTTGCAATTTCAAATGCTTCGAATTTAAATTGACCTGTCAAACTAGTTTGAAGAAAGTATATTTAATTCTCTTAACAAAATCACAGACAAAGGAAAATACGATCTTGAACCAATTTTATTGAAATTTCTAAAAACATCTTGTGTGCACACTAAGAACTTGCATGCGAAGCCAACGAGAAATATTTGGATCTTAAAGCAAAATGCGCGAACCAAATGTAATTATACCAAATCAATACTGAAAAGAGGTATACATTTTATAGCTGATGAACAGAAATATATAACTTCAACTCTTTTACCTCCACTGATACACGAGATGCGGTAAAATAATACCAATAAATATTTTTTTGGGTAAAAAGTAATAACAAGCCCAATGTTATCTATTAATTATACCAAATTATCGATATTATTTCTTTCAAATAAATAAAATAAGTTATGACACAACAATCATATCTTACTTTATTGTTTCAACATACATTGAACAATAAGAACCAAACTTTTTTATTACCAAAACCTAAAACTTCAGCATCGCATGAATGATGAATCGCATCATGGCAAAACCAAAACAAACACAATGGCGTTGAGATGTTTCAAAGCTGCTTTAATTAATAAGGAAAAATGATATACCAGCGACATTGACAAAGCACTTATTCTTTCATGAAAAAACAAGCACTAAATAAAATGATTCAAAGGAAAAAAAAAAATGTCAGTTTAGACAATTTGTTCTTTCATAAGTTTTCGGGAAAGCACCTATTTAGTAAGTAGTTAATCAATTCGTTCTTAGGCAGGGATTCAAGTGAAACAGGCTATCGCAAACTGCAATCGCTACTGGAAATGAATTACATTAGAACGTTTCTTGATACTGGAAATGAATTACATTAGAACGTTCATCGTGACGTTTGCCTATGAAAAACGAGCTAGATAAAACGTCACAGCCTACTTGGCAAATAAGAGGAGATGGCTGACTGCTTGTGAGCTCTTATTGGCTCCACTCGTAGTGACGTCAGTGCCAAGTTAAGCTGATGATAATGTAATTCACTTCCAGTAGCGATTGCATTCGAAGCGATCGCAGTGCTGTTTCACTTGAATCCCTGCCTTAGATGGCGCCACTGAAAAAAAATTTTTAATGAAGCTGTTTTAAAGAGGAGTTACATCTTTTTCTCTCTCTCTCTCAAGATAAATGAATCGTTTCTTTTTTTATTATTATCCATCAAATACAATGAAATCCCCAGAAGATTATTTTAACAGTGTAACTTTTTCCCAATGTTATTAGATAACTTTGAAAGGAAGAATGAAAAATCTAATAACATGTAAACTTACATTGAAATAAGACTATAGCATATACACACATTGCGTATTTAATTGGGCATCTTTTCAGTGAGACAGGGCCGATCCTAGCAGGTGTGCAGCTCGTGCACCGCACGAGGGCGGCCAATGCAAGGGGCGGCCGCAGACCGCATGTAGTATTTTTTCTAAAGAAAGTTTTTTCGAAAAAAAAAAAAAATCAAGCATTCCCGAATTAAAAAAAAAATAAATAAATAAAAATTGCCAGAAGGAAAAAAAAAATGATGAGGGGCCTATCGTCGAACTTTTCTCACATCAAGTTTTTTTCCTGCACTATCCTATGCGCTGATCTTTGAGTCAGACTATGCACTTGCATGTGTGGAAAAGCGGAGAAGCAGCCTCTTTTCCCCAAGACAGTGCAGCGAACCCCGGAAACTGAAGCTAATTCTGCAAAATAAGAGCTAAAACGATGGGTCAAGTTAACACCACGACTCAGCTCCCAGGGGCGGCCGATCAGCCAGCCTCATAGAAAGGAAGAATCTGGGAGCGGAGGAGGAAGGGAGAAAATAAAAACACAACTGCATTCAAAAATGTGCAGCCAAGTTTAAAAAAAAAAGGAGATGACATGATTCATCACAAAGTTTCAGTAAATTAATGATTATAAAAAATTACTTAATAAATAGTATGACACTAGAAAGGCTCTCAGATTTGGCCATTATATCCATTGAATCTGAAATAGCAGAAAAATTTGATTTTACTGAAATAATAGACAAATTTGCATCTCAGAAAGCCAGAAAAGTAATT
>JAXGGA010019694.1:0-19594 GCA_038373865.1 Uloborus plumipes
TCATAGTATTGATTTCCTGGTTATTTTAGGGCAATATTGGAAATAATAAAATTTTTGCTTTCTAAAGTGGTAGAAATCATTTTAGTCATTCAATTATTGTTTTGAACTAGCAACTTTAAACGTTCAATATTACTTACATATTAATTATTATACACATATTAAATACAATTATCTACTTATATTAAAAACTGAGTATCTTTCTAACTATCTTTCTTTCTATGTCACGCTTCTTTCTCCTGAACGCCAATGAACTGAAAGTCGAACCAGGTACCGATAGATAGGTAATTTTTCAGGCTTCATTAGTTTCAATCTATATAATTATACGATTTTAATTAGCGAAGATATCAATTAATAAGTAGTGAAATTTAAAGCGATTAAGCCTAATAAATGATTAAACTTCCAAGACATTTTTTCTTACCGTTGCCATTTTGAATTAAAACGTTAATTAAATTATTGAACTATTTAAAGCTCCAAGATATTTATTTCTTTCCGTTGCGATTTTAAGGCAGGGATTCAAGTGAAACACGGACGATCGCAACTCACCAATGCAATCGCAAATTCCAAAATTTGGATTCAAGTGAAACGAATTCACTTGAATTCGACTTACAGTAGCGGTTGCAATATGCAAACGCCTCGAAGCGATTGCAATGGTGTTTCACTTGAATTCGGCCCTAAATTAAAACGTTAATTAATTTGAACTTTTTAAAATGAAAGAGGTTATTTTTTTCCATTGTCATTTTGAATACGTGTTATAACAAAATTCTAACAATTGTTTTTATTCTAATTATTAATGACATATTTTTTCTCTGGTACCATTTTGAAAATGTGTTTTTAAATAAAATTGCAATTGCTGTTTTTAGAATGGACTTTTTCTGGCTGCGATCCAAATATTAAAAGAACTTTTTCGTTTAGAATTTTGCAATTAATTTTACAGGAAGAAAGCGGTTTGGAAATAATTGTTTTTGGAAAGGAATTTTATTTGTTATTTAGGGAGAGTGCTAAGTATGCGCTACTTGACATCGTCTTTATTTTTGAGGAAGTATGTGCAAATAATTCGATTGATTCTTTGATGCAGGAAAGCTTTTTAGCGAGCCGCTTTAGCGGGGAGTAGTTTATTAAACTTTTCCTTGGTACTTTAAAGGCGAGCCGCCTTGGCGGCGAGTAGTGAATTGAAACTTTCCTCGCTACTGTAAAGGCGAGCCGCCTTGACGGCGAGTAAACTGTTTAAACTTTCCTCATTTCTTTAAAGGCGAGCCGCCTTGGTGGCGAGTAGTTTTCTCAAACTGCCTTCACTACATTACAGCCCGTGCAACGCCGGGCTACGCAGCTAGTATTTATTTTAAAACTTGATCTTACGTTTTTGGTACTCATTAAAAAGTACCTAAAAATCTGAAAATTTTTCCACTGAATAAATCGTGAGAATTCCACTGAATGAGAATAAATTAAACTGAGATTTAGAAAATATTACACAGGCCAACAAAAAAAACCTTTTTGAAAACTTTTTTAATTTTAATAGCTGATCTTGATAGATTTGTATGTGCTGAATCCAAATCTGCTTGTAGTTTTTATGTATCGCCCTTAGTTTCCAAGCAAAATGTATTTTATTATATAGTCTAATACCCATTTACAGTATATAGGGAAATCAATGAAACACTATAGAATTGCAAAAATGGTTTGTATTTACAGTAAAATACTTGGAATAGTAATTTTATGTGATGATACAAGGTTCACTTGTCAACTGGAATTGCTTTATATTTTCTTTCCCTTTTTACTTCCTTTTACGTAGTAAAGGAAGTATTGTGATCGCGAAAAAAAAAATCACTCAAATTCGAGTCTAAATTTTGATTTTGCTCACCCCCGAATGAATGTTCAGTAGTTTTTTCGACCTGTCAGCACGTGCATATGTACCTACCAACATATAAGCAGCCGAAAAATCCTTTTCAACCACCCCCGAGTTAATTACGACGAGTTTTCTCGTGACGTCTGTATGTACGTGTGTGCGTATGTATGTATGTGGGTCGCATAACTCAAAAACTATATGCCGTAGAAGCTTCTAGCTTGGTATGTAGGCTCTGAGGATGGTCTAGTTGTGCACCTCCCCTTGTGGTTGCATTCGAATGTTCCCAAGGGGGTGTTTTACCTTTTTTTTGAGGTAAATCAGTGTTAATTTCAATGCAGACTCAAGTGATATGAATTGGCGCGACCATTTGGCGATATGTCGCCAAGCTTTTGGTCGCCAAGGATTTGACGCCAACTTGGCGACCTATCGCCAAGTTGGCGACAAATTTGGCGAAAAAATTATATTTTGAATTTGGGTTCAACTTGGCGCTATTGGCGATATTTTGCGAAAAATTCACTGAATGATATTAAAATCCCTAATAATTAGAAAATTAACCATTGTAAAATATTTTTTGCATTGTTTCGTGACAGATGAGGGGAGTAAATATTTGAATTGTTACCTTGCTCACTCCAAACACTTTTTTTAACACTTAAGGCAACTACTAAGAAATTTACACGTAAAAGGAAGTAGTGTGGGGTCCATACCAGATTTTTTCCTTGAAGCTTCTTGTGTAGCTTTTCCTGCGATGAATAGCTTGCTGAACTTCCCGGTGAAGTGACCAACAGTAATCCCCCATCATGTTGTAGCATGTGTTTCAGCAGTGCTGCCAACGTCATCTTTGTTCATTAGACCTATTTTTTCATGTTATCTTAACTATGAAAAAGCTGTTTAATTCTAAAAATGTTTCTTTATTTCATGAATGTAACTATAAAATGTGAATAAATGGTGGGTGATACAACTTTTTAAGCATCATATTTGGATTCAGCAACCTAAACAACATAAGAATAAGGTATTTTCATTAAAAAAGTTTTTCCATCGTTGGCCTGTGTTATTTATTTGCAATTGTAAAAAAATAACCAGCAAGTGGTTAAGGAATAATAAAGCTCAGTTTCCAAGGAAGCAACTTTTGTTTTATGATAACATAATTTTATAAAAAAAAGATTGAATTTTTTTTTTTAAAATCATAACTCTTTTTTTTTTCTTTCCAATAGAGCCGCGTAAACGTCTTTCACCTTTTGCAGGTCTAGTACGATCCCCTTGATACGGCATCCAGTCTTTCAGTGCCACCATTGAGGCGGTGATGCAACTGCACGGAAAATTTTGACATCCATTTTCATTTATTTATAACTTCTAAAATATATGTATGTATTCATTTGGTGAAATTATAATACGTATATTTTTTATTTTTAATTATTAAACAATAGCAAATGCCATAATAACAACTATATAATATAATTAAGCATCATTAAATCAGAATCAATATCAAATCATGAATTTCAATCGCTTTTCTGCTAAATAGATATTATATTTCGTTGCCAAAGCTAGTTATATAAATAAATCGAAATTCATTTGAAAACGACTATGTTTATAGTTTGCATCAAAAAATAAACTAAAACGAAACAAAAGTAATATTCACATTAAATGCCTACATACATATTGGAGAAGTTATAAAGGAAGAATGAGTGTGAAATAAATAAATATCATAATCAATTATGCAATTTTAAGTGTTGGAAGATTTAAAAAATTGAAAATTGCCACGAATTTAGTCCACTAGTGTATTATTGCATTACTAGCTGATGTAGAGCCGCTATATAGACAGGCCGACGCATCAAGATTAAGTTTCACCACTTTGGATCCAATTCCTTAACTTTTACTTTCAAATTTTCATTGTTGCGGAGTAGGGTTACCAGAAAAAAGTTTTGGCACATTGCTAAGCTTTGCCAAATCCACGTGCCGCTAATAATTGCTCACAGTGTAAAATTACCAAAATGCGATTACTGGATCGGAAAATACAACCACTCAAACACAATAACACGCGCTGGATCCAAAGTGGTGAAACTTAATCTTGATGCGCCGGCTCGTATATATAGGGGCCTTAAGCTGATGTGCCGTCGTCGCATGGGTTTAAATGCAGCATGCCAAATCCAAGAAAATAAATATATGACTTTCGACTAAGCCCAGTAGAATCATATTTCTCAAAGGTATTTTTTGTGACCATGCGGAAGATTAACTTGGAGTGAAGGACAACGGGAAATCAAACTTAAATGAGCTATTTATTTTATCCGTGTGATTTTCCAAAAAATCATTTTCTATTTTCTAACTGTTGCCAATATCAATTCTCTTTTTATTTAACCCAGTATCGATTATTGGCATAGATGAATATAAAAATCCTAAGAAAGCAATAAATTTCATACTTACTCCGTTCAAAATTTTCATCATGATTACGATTAATAGTGTTGTTGCGAGGCAACAAATTTTTGCAAAAATGGGTGGAAAATTTAATCATTTAATGGGGAAATAACATGAAATTTACTATTTTCCATAATAACTTTTTTAAACTAAGCTTTTTCGAAATAAATTATAGCTTATCCTGCTCCGGGTCATTCCACGTCAAGTGATCCAAAATCTGAGAAAAATTTTACCTTACATTTTTGTATTTCTTTCACATTTGGCTCATTAATTGTACCCCTTGAGGTAATCAAAAGTCTCAATATTTGGATTTTTATCTCTATTATTTTTTTATTTATGAGACTTTGAACTTTGGAAAAACCCTCGTTTTTCCATGGATAAGGGTACATAAAAGGGGCCATAACTCAGCACCAAATATAGATAGAACGATTTGGTAAATGGCATTTTAAAGTACGTTAGTTGCCGCTTAATCGGATATGCAACATGACTAATTTGATAGAAATTTTATTTTTCAAAAATGAAATTTAAATTTCAAATTTAAATTTCTCGAAAAACATATAATGAATTTTTTTGAAAAAATTCTCAAAAATTCTTGTGTATTTCATCTATGTTTGTACAAATTTTTAGATTGAGATCTCAATGGAATCATATTTTTTTGAATTTTTGAATAAAACTGTATAGGAAAAAAATGATATTTTTTAGATTCTATTTATTTAAATACTAAGTTCTCTTGCTCGTGATGGTCTAAAAAGTAGTAAACATGAATATGTTTAAAGTGAGCTGGCATGAGCTTATAGATTTGTCAGGTTCACCCCCTACCCCTTTCTTCCCCGCACAACCACTCTTTTTTAATTCAAAACTGTTCAAAATGTTTTAAAAAAACAAAAACTCTTTGATACAAAATGAATAGTAAACTTATTTAAAGTGGGGAAATGGGTTTCCTTATAACTAGACGAAGTATCCCCTCCCCACCCAAATATACCATTCACACTATACTAATATGACGTCTAACCTGGGGATTGAGTTGAGGATTATTTTCAACCTAGGTATATATATTGTTTTTCAGACGAAGTGTTTCTTTTCGATCCGAACTTCAAAGTGTACTTCCATTCAATATCTGAAATTTAACTTTATGATTCATTTCATCTTCTACTCCAGCACCAATCTTCAATTTTGAAGGGAGGAAATAAATGGGTCGCCCCAATATCATAGCAAACAGCAAAATAGCACTGTTTCGCCTTGTTCTCATCGTTTTTTCTATTCTTTTCGCACAAAACTGAAAATAAATCAAAATATCAGATCATATGTCTGTGTCCCCATAACTATCTTTCCACATTATCTAGTGTGCAGCTGTTATTTAATTTTTTTAATCGTTTGTGTTCTTTTTCATTTTGTTGTAAAGGAAAGTAATGCAGCAAGATATATCTATATATATATATTAAACAAACACTGCTTTTTTGAGCACAACCTCACATGTTGTTTAACTTCTTTACAGATTGCTCCCCCCCCCCCTTACCCTACCTTTCCACTCCAAACTTTTATTTTTTTTATCATCCCGCCTAGCCCCATTTCAAAGCCTTAGTCTCTACTGATGTCTGGTAGTGTTTCAGTTTGTTCTGTTTGTTACTCTTTCCTATTAGCTCATGAGCTTTGTCCAATAAGAGAAAGGAAAGGCAGTGATGGGGACTGACATATAACGTGACACTTTAATTTCTTTTCAGTTTTGTGTAAAAATAATGGGAAAACATTATGAGAACAAGGGGAAACAGTGCTATTTTGCTGTTTGCTATGATCTTGGGGCGACCCATTTATTCCCTCCCTTCAAAATTGAAGATTGGTGCTGGGGGAGGGGATGAAATGAACCATAAGTTTAAATTCAGATTTTGAATGGAAGTACACTTTGTGAAGTTCGGATTGAAAACGAAACACTTCGTCTGAAAAACAATATATACCTAGGGGGAAAATAATCCTCAAATCAATCCCCAGGTGAGACGTCATATTAGTATAGCGTTAATGGTATATTTGGGTGGGGGAAGGGTTGTACTTTGCCTTGTTATAAGGAAGCCCATTTATCAACTTTAAACAAGTTTACTGTTCATTTTGTATCAAAGAAGCTTTTTTTTTTTTAGCATTTTAAACAGTTTGGGGGGAAAATGGTTGGGTCAGGAAGGAAGGGAGGGGGAGCTGACCAATCTACAAGTTAATGCTAGCTCACTTACCTAGAGTAAAAATAATAGTCAATTCAATCCCCAGGTTAGACGTCATAATAGTACAGCGTTAATGGTATATTTGGGTGGAGGAGGGGGATACTTCGTCTAGTTATAAGGAAACTCATTTACCAACTTTAAAAAAGTTTAGTATTCGTTTTGTATCAAAGAGTTTTTTTTTTTAAACATTTTGAACAGTTTTGAATTAAAAAAGAGTGGTTGTGCGGCAAAATTACAAAATGATAAGCTACGCAGCACATTTGGCTTCAATACAGTTGCGCCGGCTCAAACTTCGCCAAATCAAAGTAGCCAAGCCGATGAACCTCGCCAAAACATGGCTGCACGCTGCTCTCCGACCTGAATCATCGTATCGCGTTATTATGTTTGCAAACTAGTCCATATATAAACGGCTTGCTGCACATTTGATGAAAATTTCAGTTTATGCTGTATGCTGTAATTCGTAACATGTACAATACGGTACGTCACCTTGTTCTGAGGAAAAAAAAAAGGCAAGCTGTACGCTGTTATAAATACACTGCAAAAGAACTTTTAATTGCAGATCTTTGAAGTAACTCGGATTTTTCATATTTAAATGCTGATAACAATCAGTGACTCCTGGAATACTTTTGTCGCTCAAGTGGGAAACTATCATTATGTATGGGGAAATAAGTTTGAATAAGACTTCAAATCCGTCCTTATTTTAATCCCTTTTTTTGAGTGCTAATGCTCAAAATAATGTTTATAGAATTGCTAAAATAGTTTCAAAAAAAGCGATCAAAGTTGCGTCTTTTAAAATAGAAATAAGCACAAAAACAACAATTAAAAGACAATCAAAAACAGGCACTAATCCAGTTATTTTATTTCACTTAACTAGCGGTACCCGCACGACTTTGCCCGTGGTATAAAATTAAAAGTTCATTTGTAAAATAATTGATATAGCAGAAAAAATGCTCTATTTTAGTTTTATTCAACTATAATTCCTTCAAAGTGATATAAAGATCTGATATGGACCCCACACTACTTAATTTTACGTGTAAATTTCTTAGTAGATGCCTTAAGTGCTAAAATAGTGCTTGGAGTGAGCAAGATAACAATTCAAACATTTGTATCCCTTTTTGCTACGAAACAATGCAAAAAAATGTTTTACAATGATTAATCTCCTAAATATCGTCGATTTTAACATCATTCAGTGGATTTTTCGCAAAATATCGCCAACAGCGCCAAATTGAACCTAAATAAGAAAAAAAAATTTTTTTTCGCCAATTTGGCGTCAAATACTTGGCGATCAAAAGCTTAGCGATATATCACCAAGTGGTCGCGCCAATTCATATCACTTTTGTTAACCAATTCATATCACCTTGCATTGAAAACACTGATTTACCCGATAAATGGGGTAAAACACCCCCTTGGAACATTCGAATGCAACCCCAAGGGAGATGGACAAAAATAAGCCAAAAGAGAAAATAAGAACAATTTTGTTGATAACAGGAACCAACAGAAATCTTACCAAAGTTTAAAAGAAGAAGAAAGTTTTCTTTCCTAGCTTAAAAAACAAAACAATACATTTTCCGAAATGAAACACTTTAAAAAAACGATGCAATATCGCAATTGATACGATATTTCGTTAATCTGTGCTTTAGGTACCCTTTTCTCGCTAAATGAACGATAGGCGCGCCAAGCGTGGTAACCCTAGCTATTTTGCGTAGTTGACTTTTTGAAAACGCTCCAAGCAGGGTCCCAAAGCATCTTCACCGGGAAAAAAACAGGGTTGCCAGAGAATTGGAACAAAAAAATACTACGCCTCCTCTAAAAAAAATATCACAAAATACTACTGTTTCCAAACGTTGCCAAAATCAATGTTGCTGATACGCAAAATCTATGAAAATGAAAAAAAAAAAAAAAAAAAATCCGCCAAATCTTTTAATTAAGTCATTAGTGCATTGGAAACAGGGTTGCCAGAAAAATACTACGCTCCTTATTTGGGCCGAAAAAATACTACCGTAGAATCAAAAATACTACGTCTGGCCGTAGCCTACGAAGATTGACGCTGGCAACCCTGGAAAAAGAACGAAACAAAAATAAGTATGAACACGTAACCATAGTAACAACATGAAAAGTTGATTTCCGTTGATAAAATAATTCATTTTATCTCTCTTTTCAAACAAATTTTATTTTAAAGCTCAACCATTTTAGAATCGTTTGGCTTGTTTTACTGAAGGTAAGCCTTGAATTTCGGGATTCTAAAAACAATTGTTACAGCTCTCCTGATGATCGTAGAAACTTCGAAAAAACTTCATTTTGTGCAGAAAATTTCAAGCTTTCGAATGACATGACTTGAAAATGTGTGTGAAATATTTCTTCCCTATTTTATCGAATTTCCGCTAAGAATTCGAATAGAAAAAGAACGAAATGGAATTTTCGAAAAATCGCTTCGAGGTGCAAAACTACATGCTACAAACTAATTTTGTGCCAAGTGGCATGAAAATCGACAGAACGGTTTTGGCGCTACGCGCGTAACAGACAGAAAGAAAGACAGACAAACTTTCAGCTTTATTATTAGCTAGCGGTACCCGCACGGCTTTGCCCGTGGTATAAAATAAAAACTTCATTTGTAAAATAATTGATATAGCAGAAGAAATGCTCTATTTTAGTTGTAATTCAACTATAATTCCTTCAAAGTATGATATAAAAATCTGGTATGGACCCCACGCCAAAATCAATGTTGCCAAAATGCGAAATCTATGAAAATGAAAAAAAAAAAAAAAAAAAAAATCCGCCAAATCTTTTAATTAAGTCATTAGTATATTGGAAACAGGGTTGCCGGAAAAATACTACGCTCCTTATTTGGGCCGAAAAAATATTACCGTAGTATCAAAAATACTACGTCTGGCGACGCTGGAAGAAGAACGAAACAAAAATAGGTATGAACACGTAACCATGGTAACAACATGAAAAGTTGATTTCCGTTGATAAAATAATTCTTTTCATCTTTCTTTTCAAACAAATTTTATTATCGAGCTGAACCATTTTAGAATCGTTTGGCTTGCTTTACTGAAGGTAAGCCTTGAATTTCGGGATTCTAAAAACAATTATTACAGCTCTCCTGATGATCGTAGAAACTTCGAAAAAACTTCATTTTGTGCAGAAAATTTCAAGCTTTCGAATGACATAAGACTTGAAAATGTGTATGAAATATTTCTTCCCTATTTTATCGAATTTCCGCTAAGAATTCGAATAGAAAAAGAACGAAATGGAATGTTCGAAAAATCGCTTCGAGGTGCAAAACTACATGCTACAAACTAATTTTGTGCCAAGTGGCGTGAAAATCGACCGAACGGTTTTGGCGCTACGCGCGTAACAGACAGACAGAAAGAAGGACAGACAGAACCACCTTCAGCTTTATTATTAGTAGAGATTCCTAATAGAAAGCATATGAACCAACTTTGACGTAAGGCTCCTGAGCCGAATTGGCTGAGCGGCTAGAGCGCTGGGCTAGCAATGCCGACGTGCGTGGTTCTGGCCCCGGATTGTAAGTTTTCCTTTTTTTTTGTGTTTCTTTTAAAAATAATATTAGTTTTATTTTCTACATGTCTTAGTTTGAAACTTTTAAATTATAAAAGTTCTTTTGCTCCTTGAAAAAAGGCATGCTTAATAGTGGGTATTTAATTCTTAGTATTTTGTTCTTTTGATTTGCAAAAAAGTGTAAACTTCCAAAAATTAATTCCAACGTTAGAGATGCACAAATATGCAGGTATACAGCAGACACGTGTTTCGAGGCTACAAGGAGCCTCTTTTTCAATGCAAGAGGTGTGAGCTTTAGGATGAAGAGTCATCCGATAAAAGCAACACTTTCGAACAAAAGACAGTATAAATAGCAAGAACTGGATATTAACAAAACAAACAAGACAATGCTTAGAGCCGAAATTTATTACATGAAACCATCAAGAAAAAACCGTTAAGAAATAAATTTCCAAAAGATCCCATAGATCATAAACATTGTCAAAAAATGAAACCACTTATGAATATATTAGCAAAAAATTTACAAATAGGGAAAAAATATATACCGAAAAACAGCAGAAAGAAAACAGAATGAAATAAAATGAAATAAAATTTTAAATTAATCAAAAAATGAGAGCAAAAAATTGAAATGTAAAGATTAGCAACACGAAAAGCCAAAAGGCTAACAATTATAATTTATACAAATGGACGCCAAACTGCAGAAAAATAAGGAATAGCATTTATATCGTTAACTAAGTCAGAACTGTTTTTCAAAATGTGGAAGGATTCCCAAAAATCAAGATCTGATGGGTTGGGGCATTTTTGGACAATTTGAAAGGAATTAAAATCGAAAGAATGATTCTTGTCCCAACAATGTTGCGCAATACTAGACTTATTTAATTGCTGCTTTTTCACATAATTCTGATGTTCTTTTAAGCGGAATTTCAAAGCCCGTCGCGTCTATCCTATATAGGATAAATTACAAATGCAATTTATTTTATAAATACCACAACTGTTAAGAGGATGAATGGGATCTTTAAGAGAAGAGAAACATAGTTTATTCATAGGAGAGAATACCACTTGGAAATTGAAACGTTTGAGAATCTTAGCAACCTGATAACTCACAGAGGGAAAGAATGGCAAAACAACCAAATTCTTTCTGATGACAGTTCTCTCAACAATATTCGTTTCGGATTTATTAGAAAGTTTTTTAAAAATGGAATCAATCAAAGTATGAGGATAGTTTCTATCAATAGCCACAGTTTTAAGATAGTTGAGTTCAGCATTAAGAAGTTCCGGTGAAGAACAAAGATTAATAGCACGGTAGACAAAAGTATTAAATGCAGCATATTTTTGACTAGGAGGGTGAGATGAAAGTCGATGAGGAGGTAACGAGACAGCAAAAGGTTTGCGATAAACGGTAGTTTCAAAGCCGAATTCAGTACGAGAAACTAGAACATCCAGAAAGGGAATGCAATTATCCTGTTCTTTCTCACAAGAGAATTGAATATGAGGATCTATAGAATTTAAAACGGATAAAATATCGTCATTTTGAAACTGGTTATGGTTCATTAGAACAAAACAGTCGTCAACATATCTAACATAAAATTGAAACTGTAATTTTTGGAACAACTTAATCTCAAAATAATGCATGTAAATATCACTAAGAATGGGGCTTAATGGGTTACCCATAGCCAGACCATCTGACATAGTGTAAAATATTTAATTTCTAAGTCAGATTTGGTTGTTACTAAAGCTGACAAGGGTGGTCAGATTGTTGTTCTTGACAAATCATCTTATGTTGATAAAACCAATGATTTGATTTCTTCTGGTCCGTATTTTGATATTTCGAAAGATCCTAGTGACAAAGAGTTAAAAACAATTTCTTCTGCGGTTAAGTCTGTTCAGTCTATTCCTTTGAATGTTAAACGATCTGTTATTCCCTCTATTGCAAATTGTGCTAGATTTTATGCTTTACCCAAGGTACATAAAACTGGTATTCCATTTAGACCGATTGTATCCAATATCGGTACTGCTTCTTATAAACTTGCTAAAAATTTAGTCTCTGTGTTTTCTCCACTTAGAATTCATAATTTATTCACCGTTAAAAATTCTGTAGATTTTGTTAAGAAAATTCATAATTTCGTTCCTAAGGATTCCTTTATGGCTTCTTTTGATGTTAAATCCTTGTTTACGAACGTTCCAATCGAGGGTGCATTGTTATGCCTTCAAAGAAGACTTTCAGAATTTCATTTCACCTCTAAGGAAATTGAGGAATCAATTTTCCTTACCCGTACATGTATTAAGCAATGTTCTTTTGCTTTCAATGGGAAATTTTACACTATGTCAGATGGTCTGGCTATGGGTAACCCATTAAACCCCATTCTTAGTGATATTTACATGCATTATTTTGAGGTTAAGTTGTTCCAAAAATTACAGTTTCAATTTTATGTTAGATATGTTGACGACTGTTTTGTTCTAATGAACCATAACCAGTTTCAAAATGACGATATTTTAACCGTTTTAAATTCTATAGATCCTCATATTCAATTCTCTTGTGAGAAAGAACAGGATAATTGCATTCCCTTTCTGGATGTTCTAGTTTCTCGTACTGAATTCGACTTTGAAACTACCGTTTATCGCAAACCTTTTGCTGTCTCGTTACCTCCTCATCGACTTTCATCTCACCCTCCTAGTCAAAAATATGCTGCATTTAATACTTTTGTCTACCGTGCTATTAATCTTTGTTCTTCACCGGAATTTCTTAATGCTGAACTCAACTATCTTAAAACTGTGGCTATTGATAGAAACTATCCTCATACTTTGATTGATTCCATTTAAAAAAAAACTTTCTAATAAATCCGAAACGAATATTGTTGAGAGAACTGTCATCAGAAAGAATTTGGTTGTTTTGCCATTCTTTCCCTCTGTGAGTTATCAGGTTGCTAAGATTCTCAAACGTTTCAATTTCCAAGTGGTATTCTCTCCTATGAATAAACTATGTTTCTCTTCTCTTAAAGATCCCATTCATCCGCTTAACAGTTGTGGTATTTATAAAATAAATTGCATTTGTAATTTATCCTATATAGGACAGACGCGACGGGCTTTGAAATTCCGCTTAAAAGAACATCAGAATTATGTGAAAAAGCAGCAATTAAATAAGTCTAGTATTGCGCAACATTGTTGGGACAAGAATCATTCTTTCGATTTTAATTCCTTTCAAATTGTCCAAAAATGCCCCAACCCATCAGATCTTGATTTTTGGGAATCCTTCCACATTTTGAAAAACAGTTCTGACTTAGTTAACGATATAAATGCTATTCCTTATTTTTCTGCAGTTTGGCGTCCATTTGTATAAATTATAATTGTTAGCCTTTTGGCTTTTCGTGTTGCTAATCTTTACATTTCAATTTTTTGCTCACATTTTTTGATTAATTTAAAATTTTATTTCATTTTATTTCATTCTGTTTTCTTTCTGCTGTTTTTCGGTATATATTTTTTCCCTATTTGTAAATTTTTTGCTAATTTATTCATAAGTGGTTTCATTTTTTGACAATGTTTATGATCTATGGGATCTTTTGGAAATTTATTTCTTAACGGTTTTTTCTTGATGGTTTCATGTAATAAATTTCGGCTCTAAGCATTGTCTTGTTTGTTTTGTTAATATCCAGTTCTTGCTATTTATACTGTCTTTTGTTCGAAAGTGTTGCTTTTATCGGATGACTCTTCATCCTAAAGCTCACACCTCTTGCATTGAAAAAGAGGCTCCTTGTAGCCTCGAAACACGTGTCTGCGGTATACCTGCATATTTGTGCATCTCTAACGTTGGAATAAACTTCACATTAAACTATTATTTTTTTCATCAATGAATTTAAAATAATTATGTGCCAAAAAGTGTGAAGCAAAAATATTTTTTCTCTTCACAGCTTTTTATTTATTTATGTATTTATTTTATTATCATGAGTAAACGTAAGTACAAATCCCCAGAAAATCCATGCTGACTGAAATTATGTGCAAAAAACCCAGGTTTTTTCCAACACTGCCTTTCGCATTACTTTTTTGGTGGAAAACCCTGACATTCGCATACTTTGAGGTACTAAATATTCTGTACAATACTACTAGCTTAACTCTATGTAAAAAAAAAAAAAAAAAAAAAGGCAAAACTTTCATCACTTTTTTTTTTATTTTTTTTTTTCATTAATACATTTAATTTTTGAACTCACATAGACAGGAGCTTTTCTTATGGTGCATAAATTTCTGACAAATCAACTTATTTAAACAATTTTACTCAGATTATTTAGATCCTGCAATTGCAACTTTACGCGGCCATAAATTATTATTGCAAAAAATGTTAAACAGCCGCTGGTATAATAAATACACCGCTGGTATAAATTCTCATCACAAGTATTAAAATTTCCTAGAAGTACACATTATTTTTTCACGAGGAGAACAGATTTGAAAAATCCTCTTAGGAAGGAAGTTGGAAAGAAGAAAAATAATAAATATGAACCTTAAAACTACCCCCCCCCCTCTAAAACTACACACATGACGGCCCGTTTTATGAGTTGATAAAGGGTTTAATTGTGGACTCGTAACCACATGTATGAAACATTTTAATTTGTAATTTATTTAAGCGGATTTCACCTAATTGAATTTCTACAACATTAACTTCACTTAATGGTATTTTTTTTTCTTATTTACGCTTAGCGGAGATAGCTGATTATTAATAATAATGAATTATAAATTACTTAAAAAAGTTATTCCCGCATTACTCTTATACTCATTGATTTCAAAATATTGAATTAAATAGGTATAACTATATTTATTTACAAAAAAAAAAGAAATTGAAAAAAAAGAGCTTTCGTATTATAACAAAGAAAAACATTAGAAAATCATGAATTCTTATCTAAATCCATTATGAAAAGTCCCGAAACGTAACTACACTGGCGGAAAAAAAAATCTCAACACCAAGAAAGACTTGTGTTAGATAAACGAAATTTGGTAGGCGTGTTTATACAACTGAAAGATGACATCGATTGAAATTTCGTGTTCCGCGCATAAGTGTGGCGCAGCTGGCGTCACTCAGAACATGCAAATAAGGCTTGTTTTAAAAGCGTGTTGTGAAGCTCGTGAGTATTATTTTTCCGTGAAATGTGACGAATTGCGTTCATGTTAGGCAGGAATACCTTTAAGAAGACGAAGAAGCCATTATCAACAGCTCACCGAGTTTAAACGAGGTGGTACAAATTGGCTACGAGAAGGTGGATTTTCATTTCGCGATATTGCAGAAAGACTTCGGTGGAAATGTTTCCACCATGTATGATTATTGAAAGCTATGGGCAAGGGTTGGTACTACCTCAAGAAGATCGAGTTCCGAGCTGCCACGTGGCACAACTGAGAAGGAAGATCGCCGAATCTTGCTTACGGCTGTGGCTCATCGTACTGCATCTGCGGCTGACATTCGAGCTGCAGTTGGTACCGTCGTGACCCAAGGAACGGTAAGAAACTGTTTACTTCAAGGACAGCTCCGAGCCAGGCAGCCTGTAGCCGGTATTCCATTGACTGCAAGCAATTGCCTTTTCCGACGGCAGTGGTGCCACGACAGAGCTCACTGGAGGTCGGAGTGGAGATCTGTTGTAACTTTTGATGAAAACAGATTCTGAATTAGTGCCAGTGGTGGCTGTATATTGGTCAGAAGGAGGCCAGGGGACCGCCTGCATCCAAGCGGTCTACGGCCTAGACACACAGTACTCACACCTGGAGTTATGGTCTCTGGAGCAATTTCCTACGACAGCAGGGGCATTCTTGTGGTTATCCCAAACTCACTGACTGAAAATTTGTCATCAGTCTGTTAATTTAACCAGTAGTACAGTCCTTCATGAGTTGCATTCAAGGGGGCGTTTTCCAACCGGATAACGCTCGCCCTCACATCGCTGCTGTAACGCAATGTGCTCCACAGAGTGCTGACATGTTACCATGACCTGCAAAATCACCAAGTCTGTCTCCAATTGATAGCGTATGGGATATCATGGGATGGCACTTCGAGCATCATCCACAGTCAGCAATGACGGTCCTAGTACTGACACAGCAAGTGCAACAAGCATGGAACTCCATACCACAAAGTGACATTCGGCCCTTGTATGACATAGTGCATGCACGCTTGCAGGCTTGCCTTCAAAATTCTGGAGGTTACACCCTCTATTAAATTAACATAATTTCACATTTGCACAGCATTTTCTTGAGCTTAAAGTAGCCAGTGATCTTGTACATGTAATCAATTAAACATGTTAACTAGACAATTGTATTACCCAAATTTCATTACTCTACGGCAATTTTTTCTTGGTGTTGGGATTTTTTTTTCCGCCAGTGTATAAACTAAGCCACCCGACTGGGAGAAAAAAGAAAAACTCGCGAGAGGTTACCGGTTTTCTTCCTCTATGTTTACTATCGGGGGGAGCCCATTTCCCGAACTGAATCTTCACCATTTGGCGAAAAGCATGAAGATGTGCTGCGAAGCTTGTCATTTTGTAATTTCGCGGTTGTGCGGGGGAGGAAAGGGGAGGGGGGTGAACCTGACAAATCTATAAGCTCATGCTAGCTCACTTTAAACATATTCATGTTTGTTCACCACTTTTTAGACCATCACAAGCAAGAGAACTTAGTATTTAAATAAATAGAATCTAAAAAATATCATTTTTTTCTATACAGTTTTATTCAAAAATTCAAAAAAATATGATCCCATTGAGATCCCAATCTAAAAATTTGTACAAACATAGATGAAATACACAAGAATTTTTGAGAATTTTTTCAAAAAAATTAATTATATGTTTTTCGAGAAATTTAAATTTGAAATTTAAATTTCATTTTTTGAAAAAGAAAATGTTTATCAAATTAGTCATGTTGCATATCAAATTAAGCGGCAACTAACGTACTTTAAAATGCCATTTACCAAATTGTTCTATCTATATTTGGTGCCGAGTTATGGTCCCTTTTATGTACCCTTATCCATGGAAAAACGAGGGTTTTTCCAAAGTTCAAAGTCTCATAAATGAAAAAATAATAGAGATAAAAATCCAAAAATTGAGACTTTTGATTACCTCAAGGGGTACAATTGATGAGCCAAATGTGAAAGAAATTCAAAAATGTAAGGTAAAAAACGTTGGATCACTTGACATGGAATGACCCCTCCCTGTTATTGTAGTTATCTACGGTGAAAAAATGGTTAAAATCGATTCAGTAGTTAGGAAGATTACCCCGGACATACGTTTTCAAAAGTAGTCATTTATGTATATAGATAAGCAGGTGGGTTGATAGCATTAATGAGGATTTTACATCACTGAGATTGACTAATTGACAAAACTTGGCAAAGAAGAGAACAGAATGGAAATATATTCTGAAGAAGGCCTTGACCCATAAAGAGATGTCGAACCAATGAAGTAATTTGCATTACATTCGAAATTAAGTTCCGGCATTTAACAAGAGTACAGTTCTTAGAGATAACATTTTTGAAAATGTTTGAAATAAAGTTAACGATAATTAACGTAAAATGGTTAGCACAAGTACTTGATTTTTGCAATTATTTCCGAAAAACTTACTAACTGAAAGTGAAATAATTAAGAACTTTAAATGTGAATCTAAAAAGGAAGTACGTATTAAAACGTGTAGTTTAACTAAAATATGTTTTTAAATTAAAGTTTTAAGTAGAATTTTTTATACAATATGTAAAAAAATGTTATTGTGAGAAGATTTTTTAGTTAAAAAATGCACTAAACATAATTTATATTTTAATTTTTTCAATACTTTAATACTTTTTCGATACTTTTTACTAAAATTTATCGGAAAAAGCTATAGCGTAGTTCGTACACGCATAAATAAGTATAAAAAACATATTAAGAAATTTCAAATTCAAAGTAAGAGTACGTTAGTTTTTAGGTACACCAATGTTTTGAAAATTCTTAATCTTAACATTAAAAAATAAAAATAAAAAATAAAATAAAAATAAATAGATAAAACTTTTGAGTAAAGCGTAGTATTTTTTAATACGCTTTTATTAGGTTCACATCTGGGTTTGTTTGTTTGTATGCATGTATGTAACTCTGAATAAAATATAAGATTCACGTTCTTTACAAATATAAAAGCAATATATTTAATAACATTATTAATACTAAAGGCTAAACTACATTATATGCTGATGTATTATGTAAATGTTTCAGTTAAGGATTAGTATGATGTAAATGTTTCAGTTAAGGTTGTATGAAACTCTGAATAAAAGAAAAAATTCACGTTCTTTGCAAAGTAAAATTAATATATTTAATACTATTATTAATGCTAAAGGCTAAACTATATTACATGTTGATGTATTATTTGTGCATGTAAACTTAGTGGACATTCAATAGTTTTGAAAATCAGAGGGAAATCAGAGTATCATGAAATAAAATTTACCTTTTAGTATTAATGATAGTATTAAGTATATTACTTTTATATTTGTAAAAAAAACCTCTCTTAAAGAGTATTTTCAGTTTTTTAAAACTCTATTTTCCTTTTTTGTGCGAAGATTAACAGTATTTGCTTGAATTTCATTAACAATTTAAAAAAAAAAAAATGAGCAGACAGATCCGAAGCGCTATTTATTTAATTAAGTTTTAAACATTCAAAAAGGCTAATACAGTTCAATGCTCAAATTTTTCTGCGTATCATTTGATATGGTGCGCCATCGGGATCAGGAGATTATTAATTTTGCTCTAGGCTTTTGTCACTGAATAATAAATCCGTAAGTTTAATTACCACTTTAAGAAATTTGTTTGAATAAAATAATTTTATTTGGAATTAAAAAAATGATTAGAAACAAATATTTCGAAATTACTTATTATTAAGAGTTTTATTGAGACAATCCTTTTTTATATTTTGAAGATTTTAAATGAAGATGAGAAATCTTATATTCATCCGCTATCAATTAAAACTGGATGAAATTAAATTGTATACCCCAAGGAGCTTATTTGCACAAGCTCTATTGCAGACGTAAGTCCTTTTCCCTATTAAAAGTTCGACTGTTCTTCTTTTGAAAATTAAAAATATATAAAGGAAAATAATGATCAATTTTCATTAAGCCGCTTTTTTTCCGAATCTTCAAATTGCGTATTACTTCTATAGCTTCAAGATGAAAACTACTCATTTTACTAATAGTGTAAGATTTAATCAAAACCTCAATTTTTTTTGACTTTAATCCCTGCTTTTTTAAATCAAGTTCCTAATTTTCTTTTTTTCAAACAGTAAAAAGTGGTTGCTGTATTAAAATAGAATTCCCACATTCTTATAAATGTATTTTATTTCTTCTACAATCGTCATTTTACATTTTCTCCCTTTAATTCAATTACCTCCATGCAATACGTCGCCAGTTCTTTTATGTCATCCAGAGACTGCATAATTGTCTTCATTAGGACTCATCAGGCTGGATTAGACAGTTACTGAGTCGCTAGTTGCAGGTAGAAATCATCTTACAGAACATTTTCGATCAACTCTCTTTTCGAACAAAAAAAAAAAAAGAATTATCGAAATCGGTCCTTCCGTTTAGACTCTAGAGTGCCACAGAAACAGGTATACGCATACACAGATACACACATAAAAGAAACGTCAAATTTAT
>JAXGGA010019695.1:0-19591 GCA_038373865.1 Uloborus plumipes
AAAAATGTTATTAATGTGGGAGTGACGGAGGATTTCTATAGAACTAATAGAAATCCCAAATATGAATATCTAACGTATAAAATGAGTTGTTTTACTCAATAAAACGATGATGTCAAGCAACATCTACCATTTTTGTTACCTTTTAGTAGCTGTTCTAGGTCCCCCACAACCTTGCTAAAATAGTATTTTTTTTTTATTTCCCGATTAGCTTGAGATTTAAAAAGCTTTATTGTTCTTTTTTCCATGCAAAACTTTGAAACAGTTACATCTTTCGTTTTGATTAAGGCAGGGATTCAAGTGAAACAGCACTGCGATCGCTTCGAATGCAATCGCTACTGGAAGTGAATTACATTATCATCAGCTTAACTTGGCACTGACGTCACTACGAGCGGAGCCAATAAGAGCTCACAAGCAATCGGCCATCTCCTCTTATTCGCCAAGTAGGCTGTGACGTTTTATCTAGCTCGTTTTTCATAGGCAAACGTCACGATGAACGTTCTAATGTAATTCATTTCCAGTATCAAGAAACGTTCTAATGTAATTCATTTCCAGTAGCGATTGCAGTTTGCGATAGCCTGTTTCACTTGAATCCCTTCCTAATTTAAATAACTGAACCAGTCAACCAGTCCTCTCTGACTCCGTGTTAACCGGTAGCTCTGTTGTCTTGTGTTCGAATAGAGCTATAGGCAGGAATTTAATCTCAAATTCCCAAATTTGGATTTAAGTGAAACGTTACAATCGCTACTAGATGCTATTCTACGGTAATTCGACTTCCAGTAGCGATTGAAATTTGCGACCGCCTCGAAGCGGTTGCAATGGTGTTTCACTTGAATTCGGCCCTTAGATTGACGTCAGCGTTTAGTATGGTTAGGGCCGCATTCAAGTGAAACACCATTGCAATCGCTTCGAGGCGATCGCAATAGACCAAAATTCCAATCGCTACTGGAAGTCGAATTACGATAGAATCGCATCTCGTAGCGATTGTAACGTTTCACTTGAATCCAAATTTGGGAATTTGCGATTGCATTGGTGAGTTGCGATCGTCCGTGTTTCACTTGAACTCTTGCCAACTCTGTACGAACACAACCCAGGATTTAATAAATAATTTTGTTTACCTCTTATTTCTACTTTGAAATGAAAAATATGGCAACAAGTGCAGTTGCTATAGTAACAGTCTGAGAAAAGCAATAAAATTTAAAAGTTGTTCCAAAATACTTGCAAAATGTTGGTAAGTGTGTATTATCTTTTGGAAAAAATATATTGGAATTGAGTTTAACTCACGATGATAAAAATCGTTCTTTTGACAGACGCAGCTGTCATTAAAGTTTTCTAATGCAGTATCACGTTGCTGCGAATGTGGGAAAGTCTCGTAAATATTTTAGGCGATGTATATTAAAATGAGAGGGTAGTTTTTGAATTGTTTGCTTTGTTAATTCTAAATCTAACCCTGTTGAAACTGGTATAGCTGAGAAAAAAAAATAAATAAAGTCCATGTACAATATATCGGAAAAGTAAGAGCGAATGTTTCTCTTACGAAAAATCTAGCCGGGGGGGGGGGGGGGGGGGAGACAAAAGGCTTTACATGCACTCCCGAAATTTGAGGCCTGTGCCCCCCCCCAAACTTTTGGTCACACTACGCCTTTGCGTCCTCCCTGGAAAATACAAATCCTCAAGCTGTGGTCACTAGCAGACGAACACAAAATACCACTGTTTCAACATACAGTTGTGCTTATGCATATTGCGTTTAAAATAACTGATATTTTATAATGAAATCAATATATTTCATACGCAAGAGGCTTAGAAGTAATTCTAAAACAAAATGTGCTTAGTGCTGTATAGTAAACACAACAAAGAATAAAATTGCATTTGTAACAGGCTAACATTTGATACATAACAGACAAACAAAGCATTGATTATCCCAGTTGAAATATGTATAATTTTTGAGTTTAATGTCCCTTGTGTACTAATAATAGCTTGTGTACTAGAAAGCAGCTATGTTCAACCTGAGAAACATTGGCTTCAGTCCTTGCCAAGTTTTTTGATCTAGTCCATAAAGGATAACATATTTGCTTGGAATATCCCATGTGTAATGAAGGGTTCTCGGAAGAGGTATCAGAGAATAACCGGAGCCAATTATTGTAATGCTGTTGTGTTGATGAATGCTAAATTAAGCATTTACAGGGTTCGTACGCTCCTTACAAACTCCTTATAAACTCCTGCTTTTTAACAAGAAAAAATAAGGGCCCTTAAAACTCCTGAACTTTGCTATAATCTCCTTACAAACTCCTTATTTTTAATTCTGTGGATACAAGCCCTTGAATATTTTCTTCTACTACAAAGACTACTTTTCTTCTTCCCAAGATTGTGTTCGAATATTATAGCAGAATTCTGGTATTTTTTCACGTGTTAATACCGGAAATCTAGTTTTTTTTTTTGCTGCGCTTCTATCTTCCTGCATCCGAAATTTTTGTCCTTACTCCAAATTTTCGACGATTAAGTCGATAATTATTAATAATATTGATTAAGTAGACCTGTTGAAAGGACATTCTAAAATTTTTTTGCTTTAGTACATTGTTTTATTTGCCGTTTGCCTTCATTTTAAATGATGCAATCTGTTTGCATCTTGTTTGGGAGTTGAATTTTTCTGATTTTTTGTTCGTACTTGGCTTCATCAAGAGGCAAATAAATAAAATGTCTTTTTATTTCTATTAAAATCGAAAATTAAAATTTTCCAAGCAAAATTCTGTTTTTTTATGAGAAACAAAAAAATGTTATTTAAGTCACTGATTTAATTTAAATTTTGCTCCGATTACTTTAATGCTATCACTATTATGTTTACCGAAGAGCTTTAAAATGTTAATTTAAAACATTTTTACTTGAATAAATCCTTTTATATGTCGCTTTTTTCCCCTTTTAATTCGTTCATTACGGAAATCGCGATCTTTTTGCATCCGCCTTTGGAATAAGAATTTTCGCATTTATGACGGTTACTATACTCTGTCAAGAGGCAAACGACTAAAATTTATTTTTATTTTTCCTTTAAATCCTTAATTTGAAATGTTTTAAACAAAATTCTGTGCACTTTAATAGTGTCAATCGTCAAAGCTTAAGAAAGTTGGAAGTTGTTTTAACCGCTACTATTTTCAGTTACCTTATTACAATCTTTAGTTTAATAATTATTTTTTTTATACTGATTCTAGTTACCATGGATGAAAATCTTCCGCTTTTGTGTGTTTTCTCTTTCTTTTTGCGACTTAAAAATGTTGCATCAAGTTTAGAAAAATAAAACATTCATTATTAAATTAAAAGCTTGAAATAAGTTGATTTAAAACAGTAGAGGTTGAAATTACTTCAAGCTTCCAAAATAATGGAAATGTTTTTTGGATGCAGCAGGATTGAATCTTCAAGGATAACATGCAATGGTTGGCGAACTATGTATATTCTATTTTGGCATGCTGCCAAAAACTTAAATTTCCGTTTAGAAGGTAGAAATTAAGGAAGTTCAGCTAAAATGTTTGAGATCTTTGTGATAATTATTTTAGCCTTTCAAAAATTATCAAAATTATTAAAGACCACACAGTATTAGTTAGAAAATTCATTGCTTGAGGTACACGTATCTAATCCATCTAAAATTGAACCCCCCCCCCCCCCACTTTTTTTTCATACATTGTTATGAATGACTTAAGAAGAAATAGGGAATGAGCAATTAATAGGTTTTAAAAATATGCCTTCAATCTACCTATTTTACTTTCAATTTCGCGGCGCAAATTAGGAGGAAATTTCGCCTAACATTAACCAAAAAAAATCTATCCAAATTTTTATGCCCCACATTTCTTCCTCTTTTTTGACTTTGAGCTGTTTTCATCCCTGATTTACGGAATTACTAAGGAGGTCTTGTTTTTGAGAACACACTAATTTTCTTTTCTTTTTAAATTATTTTATTTTTTACTTTTCTTTTGAATTCATCCGCAAAATAAAATATTTTTCAATGGTTAATCCCCTCCCCCCCCCCCATTCATACTTGAATTTGATTCGGAGTCTGCTAACATTCAAGTAGCAATAACTGCATATTTGACTTTCAATTTAGTATGTTACTCAATATATTGTATGATGGCAAAAATAAACAACACGAGTTGTAAAAAAATGTTTTGAGATTTGTTGCTAAAAAATAAGTATTTCGACTGGGAAAGTCCTTAAAAATTAAAATGAACTCCTGCAAAACTCCTTACTTTTAATTATCAAATTTGAGTGTGAACCCTGATTTAGCATCTACCCATCATTGTTTAAAGGTTTCATTTTTTATTCCATAGTTTTTTTTTTCTGAAAAGCTGTGACTTTAAATACTTAAATGCCATTACAGTTTTCTCTCAAAAGTCGCAAAAAGGAAGACAGAAAAGTTGAAGAAAGGAATCTAAAACAGGAAGATAAAAGAAATTCATCCAAAATGGAAGATTTTGATTTTGGATCAGACAGAGACAGTCCCATTAAAAAGGTCTGCATATTTTTTTTTTGTATTGTTTGATTTTGAAGTGCTATTATGAAAATTTAATGACTCCATAAATTTTCAAACTCCCAGCTTATTGGGGAGGGGTCGGGGCAGGAATAATTTTGCCTGGTTTGAAGGAGTTCAATTTTGTTATGCAAATGTGGTTATATATACTATCTCTGGATGTATAATAATCAAGCTGTCAGTATTTTGCACGTAGTTCTTCTAGTCCTGGTTTAAGGGTGGTAACTTACGACTTTAACTCCAAGATTATTTAACACTTTCTTAAGCTTCGCTTTCTTTTGGCTTGTATGATTTTGTTGCTTTGTCTCCTCCCCCTTCACTCCTATAAGCTTTAAAACCAGCTTATGGTTCATGCTACTATCTAGTATTTAACTGAACTACATTGAACTTTTCTAAAAAACCGTGCTAGCTTTTGAAAATGAAGACACTAGTATTCAGTGAGGGGTAACATAGTAGGCAGCGACCTATTTACACACCTGGATGCCCCTGGGCACTGACAAATGTGCCCCCCCCCCAACCTCATTTTATTTAAATACTCATTGTATTTATATAAAGGCTAAATTGATAATTTATTTTCATAAAATAAGGTCTTTTTTTGTCCTATCTAACAAAAAGGACACATTTTTAATGTACTAAATATAAAAAACAATATTAAAATTAGAATTAAAGTATGGATTTTTATTTTGAATCCTCATTTGTATAAACTGGTAAGTATAAAGAAATGATCAAATCAAAGTAAGAATAAATTTCAATGTGTTATTTTGAGACAAAGAAAACTTAGTAAAATATTGATTTCATAAGAAACAAGTAAATAATTATTAAATACTAAAAGTTTTGAAACTAATATACAACTACATATGAAATAACTGTAATATGAAATAAATCATAAAAATTAAAAAGCTATTTCAAAAGGAATAATTTCCTATTATTATTTGCAAAAGTTTTTTGGCCCTTTTAACCGCAAACACGGGTCCCTTCGAAAGAAAAAAAAAAAAAATGAATAAATATAAATGACAGACATTTGGTACCAACTTTTGTTGGGGGCCCTGGGCACGGACCCCGAATGCCCCTCTTTAAGTCACTCCCTGATAGTAGGTAAAGTATTTGAGACATTTAAATCTTCATATTTAACACTAATCCTGTGACATTAATTGAACCTAATTTTGGTTGTCATAGTATTTTATATTAATTGTATCTATTATTTGGCCTAAAGCCACCATTAAGGATCTCCACTGCTGCGGCAGAAGGGCACGTTCTCCTTAATGTCTAATGCAGGGCCTGACTTGCAAGTTTCAATGCCAGAGCACTTTCAAATGTTCCTGCCTCCTTTGAATGGTTGATTAAATTTATAGTGTTGGCGTTCACACAACAGGGTGTTCCCATGCCCTCCTACACCCCACTCTATAAATGCATAATTAATTAAAATAAAAAAATGAATTACGAAGTGACTAAACTACCCAGTTGGGGATTTTCCGTTTCGCAAATGTGACAATTACAGTTGCAACGAACGACATATTGACACCGAAAGTCCGTTCAAAAAGGTTTATGACAAATGTTTTACTTAATTTTTTTCATCTCTAAGGGGCGCCCAAAAGTGCATTGCGACAGGCCCCAAACTATATTTTTATTTATATTTCACATGAATAAAATTCAATGATATATAAGAACATAAAGCAAATATTTTTTTGTCAATGGTTTTCTGGATTTTTCTATCGGCACTTACTTGACGTTGATTCAAAATCCCTTTAATCTACAGTTTGATGTTTGAAGAAAGGACTCCATTGATTTCATATCTGACATTTTTAATGAGTTAATTTCTCTATTGGTTCACATATTTGAAAAGAGAAATTCTAGAGTATGAAGTTACTGATTATGTGAAGTGTTTTTTTGAAATTTGATAATACAATTATTTTTCATGCTTATAACCAAAGCTATTATGGCTAGTTAATGCATGCTTTTTTTATGTTTAAAAAGTAAGTCCCTTGTAAGAATTTGTAGTCAGTTCTTTTTACTCCTCTTTTCACTTCATAGTAATAGTTAAAAAAAAATCTTTACATTGAAATCCATGTCTTTTTTATTCATTCAATTCTCTTCTATTGAAAGTAAACTTCTGGGAATACTTCCTTTACTACATGATTTTTTTTTGAATTTTCATTTCAAGGTGATTCAACTTAATAACAAACTAAAATTCGATTATTTCCCGATTTGAGTGAGCTTTCATTGATTTTCAATTCCTTTGGAATGTAGGATTTTTATGCATATGTTAACTCTTTTAGCTTTCTGAAACATTTGGCTCTCAAGCTGTTCCTCGTACACGAAAAACAGCTGGCTGGGCTGATGACACCCCATCTAAAAGGTGATTATTGTTTTTATAGTTAAAATTTTATTTATTTTTTAACTTAATTCATTTATTGACATTAAATTGTATTAGAAGGAACACAATAAAATTTTAATTATAGAATGAGCAAATAAGGATATAAAGGACTATTCCATGGAAAACGGCACATTTCATTACTTGAAAAATTTTCTTTAAAGGTATTGTTATTTTTTTAAACTTCCAATAAAATATATCCAGGAATAATTTTCCAGTATTTTCGTATTTTGAGTGGCAACAGGGATTTAAGGGTGGCTGACACCAGCTGAATACTGGAATGTAAAAATATGCTCGTTTCAAAGTAAGTTTACTCGGGTTTCGTATTTAGTAGGATTTTTCTGCTTTTTTATTCAAAAAAAAAAAAAAAAGGGTGAGTATCTTTTTCATTTTATGTCTAATTTTAAGGATTTTACTGCAGTACAAGTTATTTTATTTCATGTTAAGTTAACATGAATTCATGTCTTACACGGGACAAAATAGATGTATATTTTAAAATTACTACTAAACTAGGAGCTGAAACTGGAACTGGTTATAGCTTGTAAGTAACCTTAATATGTGTAAGCATTTCTGAAAATGATGTGAAATTATTTCAATTTAGTAATTAGTTACAAGGTAGTTAAAATTGTCCCACACGTGATGCCATGCTGAGGACATTTTAAACAAAAGTAGTTCTGAACAAAAATACATGCGTATTATTGTTTTTTTAAAATGTGGAATCTTTTGCTTAATAAGTAGAAGTATTTTAAATCCCCGACACAAGAAAAGAGGGGTTATAAGCTTGGTGGTATCAATCTGGGTAACTACGTTTTTATCTGGTATCATAATTTTTAAAGGGATGTTACTTGCACTGCAGGAAAATCCTTAAAATAAGGCATAAAATGAAAATGACAATCACCCTTTTAACAATTAAAACAGCAGAAATATCCAACTTAATATGAAACGAGAGTAAACTTTCTTTGAAATTAAAATGTTTCTACTCCACAGCATTCAGCTGGTGTTCGCTATCTTTGAAACCTTGTTGCCTCTCAAAAAATATTATACTGAATAATTATTTTTAAATACTTATGGCTTGAAGTTTAAAAAATAAACTTAGTACCTAATACCCGTTCAAAACAGAGTTTTATTTTTAGTTTCTGAAACGTTCCGATTTCCGTGAAATAGCCAGAAGGAAAAGAGTAGATGGAAGAAAAAAGGTGCTGCAAAAATCCCTGGAATAACGCTATAAGCATCAAAAGCAGTGGTTGGAAAAACTACATTTATTTTGTAGTGAACTACAACTACAACTATTTTTTTTCAAAATGTAGTTATCTACAGCTACAACTACTTTTTTCAAAATGTAGCCACTACAAACTACTTTTGAATTGTAGTTGCTACTTCACTACTTTTTAAAAAATAAATAAAGAAAAGGCATACACCTTTTGGAGGATTGAGCGAAAAAATTTGAAAAGAGGTTTACATTAATTAAAATGACTCAGGGGATAGAACTAGGAATTGTCTTTGAATTTATTTGTTACTTTTCCTTTTTTTTCATTATTTATTTTTATTTATTTATTTATTTATTTTATTTATTTATTTTTTTTTGTTAAAATTCGTTCCTTTTAGATTTTTTTTACAATTTTTACGAACATTCGCCACAAGAAAGGATTCAAAAGTTGAAAGAATTCAACCATCAATTTTTTTTTAATTTCTTGCCAGGGAATATTTGGGAACATGAAATCTATTTGAAGGAATATAAAAATTACACTGGCGGAAAAAAAAATCCCAACACCAAGAAAAAATTACTGTAGAGTAATGAAATTTGGGTAATGCAATTGTCTAGTTAACATGTTTAATTGATTAAATGTACAAGATCACTGGCTAATTTAAGCTCAAGAAAATGCTGTGCAAATGTGAAATTATGTTAATTTAATAGAGTGTGTAACCTCCAGAATTTTGAAGGCGAACCTGCAAGCGTGCATGCATTATGTCATACAGGTGCCAAATGTCACTGTGTGGTATGGAGTGCCATGCTTGTTGGACTTGTTGTGTCAATACTAGGACCGTCATTGGTGACTGTGGATGATGCTTGCGGTGCCGTCCAATGATACCCCATACGTTATCAATTGGAGACAGACCTGGTGATTTTGCAGGTCATTTTAACGTGTCAGCACTCTGTAGAGCACATTGCATTACTCTAGCGATGTGAGGGCAAGCGTTATCCTGTTGGAAAACTCCCCCTTGAATGCTACTCATGAAGGGCTGTACTACTGGTTAAATTACCAGATTGGCGATAAATTTTCAGATAGGGAGTTTGGGATAACCACAAGAGTGCCCCTGCTGTCGTAGGAAATTGCTCCAGACATCATGACTCCAGGTATGGGTCCCGTGTGTCTAGGCCGTAGACCACTTGGATGCAGGCGGTCCCCTGGCCTCCTTCTGACCAATATACAGCCACCACTGGCACTAAGGCAGAATCTATTTTAATCAAAAACTACAACTGATCTCCACTCGGACCTCCAGTGAGCTCTGTCTTGGCATCACTGCCGTCGGAAACGGCAATGGTTTGCAGTCAATGGAATACCGGCTACAGGCTTCCTGGCTCGGAGCTGTCCTTAAAGTAAACAGTTTCTTACCGTTCCTTGGGTCACGACATTACCAACTGCAGCTCGAATGTCAGCCGCAGATGCAGTATGATGCGCCACAGCCGTACGCAAGATTATGTGATTTTCCTTCTCAGTTGTGCCACGTGGCAGCTCGGAATTCGATCTTCTTGAGGTAGTACCATCCCTTGACCATAGATTCCAATAATCATGCATGCTGGAAACATTTCCCCCCAAGTCTTTCTGCAATATCGCGAAATGAAAATCCACCTTCTCGTAGCCAAATTGTAAGACCTCGTTTAAACTCGGTGAGCTGTTGATAATGACTTCTTCGTCGTCTTAAATGTATTCCTGGCTAACATGAACGCAATTCCTCAAATTTCTCGGAAAAATAATACTCAGGAGCTTCACAACACGCTTTTAAAACAAGCCTCATTTGCATGTTCTGAGTGACGCCAGCTGCGCCACACTTATGCGCGGAGCTCGAAATTTCAATCGATGTCATCTTTCACTTGTTTAAACACGCCTACCAAATTTCGTTTATCTAACACAAGTCTTTCTTGGTGTTGGGATTTTTTTTTTCCGCCAGTGTATGATGCCAAATAAACCAATGACATCAAACAGATAGAATGTATTTTGTCAACATGATGTATCGAAGATCAGCTCATATTTTTATGGTTCTGATTTCTCAATTGCGTCCGCTACTGTACTCGTGCAAATTTTACACCAGTCCAGAGTCAATTAAACCTTGTTTTTTTCCTTTGCTCTCTTTTTTTTCTTTTATTTTTTTTTATTCTTTTATTTATTTATTTAATTTAAAAGTAGTTTCAAAAAATCGCTACAAACTACTATTTTTTTGTATTGCGCTACTCACTACTCTACTTTTTTTAAAAAGTAGTGCGCTACACTACAAACTACTAAAAACTGTAGCTACTACAGTAGTTTCGCTACTTGTAGCGCGCTACTTCCGACCACTGATCAAAAGTATAACTAGCTTTCATGAAATTCAGTGCAAAGGTTGTGACGTAACATGCAGAACACGCTGCCTTTCTGTAGAGACTTCTAGTACAATAGACCTCTGGTGGCAGTGATTTGTTCGTTTGAACCCCCCCCCCCTTCTCCTATTTCATTTTTGTAGAGACTTCCACATTTTAATCGAACAGTTGTACAAAATTAGTTCCAAAGAAAGACCAAAATGTGGGAAATGGATTGTTGTATACTATGAAGGGAAGCCATTTCTGGGAAAATAGTTATGAGGGTGGAAAGATACACATGTTTTATAACTATAATGGAGCCATAAAAACTTCCAAATTTTTTTAATGAGATAAACGACAAAACAAAACTGCTTATCAAAGAAAAAAGATAGTTAAAATTATTTCTCCACCGATTTCTGCTAAAAAGAGAGGATGCTATAAATTTATAGACATTTAATACTATACTTATATTTTGTTTCTAAGGAATATCAGCAAAACACCTGCTGCCATTTACTTTGCATTCTTTGTTTTGCTAAAATTTGATCATTATACATACTACTTAATGAAATTTTAATTTATAAAAGCAAATTTTATTTTTTTTATGTTTTTTTCTCATTATGGTAGATATTTTCTGATTTGAACTATAAATTATGTTTTACATATTAATTTGTAACTTTTCATTCCTTTGAAAGTGAGAAAATCATAAGATGTCCCACACGTGACAGTTACTAAAATAGTTATAAATTTAGTATATGTTTATTTTTTAAAGCTAAGGTTGCAGAACATTATTAGTAGGGAACCATATTGTGTGTATAAAAATTTGGAGTTACCAGAATGCAACGGATTCGGACGAATTTTTGCTGTAGTTGTGAAGTGTAAAAACTGATGTCCAAACACTTGTCCCACACGTAACAGTCGTACTTCAATGAAAAAAAGTAATTTGTAAAGATGTCGGAAAAAAATTGCTTTACAAGTCACATAAGTAGAGTACTTTCCCCAAGTTCTCAAATTTTTCGCTTATAGCCATAAATGATTCGTATACATACAGGAATGTTAGTGAAAATTTTGTCTGATTGTCTCATATGTGACTGTGGAATCACCCAAAATAATGAATTAATTATAGAAATAGCTTTCAAGATAATTTGTTTAATTTCCTATTAAGATATTTTGAAAGAATAGAACTGTAATAGATATAATTAGAACTTAAAAAATATAATTAAAACCTTGTTTTTGACATATGATTGTTTGTGTTGAAGTTACGGCTGCAATTAATAATCAACACAGGTGGCACTGCTTTTGTTTCTGTCTTGTTTTGTTAGGAAGCAAACGTGTCAAAGATTGGGCACCACTCTTTTAAGGGAAAAGCCATGAACTACTTTTAAATAAATTTATTTGCATGTTTAATGCCTACAAATTTCTTTAAAATAAATTTATACCTACATTGTCTGTTTTAGTTGTGCATCTAAATTTTTATCTTGCAAAATGTTTATATTATATTAACAAAGTTTAAATTCATTTGTAAAACAATTATTAGTATTTAATCTTTTCAACTTTCAACTTATGCATATGATATTTGCTCTTTAAGTGCAAATTATTAAATGGATTCAAACTCTTACATTTGTATTGGAGACTTTGCGGTAATGGATGTTATAAAAGTTATTGGATGAGAAGTAAGAATTTTTGAAACTGTTAAATGAAGATAGATAGTCCTTGGTAATTATTTCTTTAATGAAAATAGTTTCAAGGTTTGAAAATAATTGTTGAGTCATATTAAAAAATTCTTCTTTGTAATCAAGTATCTGTGATTAGTTATACTTCAGAGCTATGACACACACACACACACATTATTCCTTAAAATCATCATTATAGACAATCTAGTACATCATGATACACAAATACTGCCTTATTACATTGTTTTCTCAATCATTATTGAAATAGTAATGTTCAACAGTTTGATACACATAGCTGTAATTAATTTTTCTATTTATTACCTCATCATCACTCAAATTTATGTCAATTCTTTTTTTGGTTCTTATGCTAAAGACCTTGCTTTTATGAAGGGGATGTCAGTATGTCACATAGAAAAACCATTCTTGTTTCTGTGGCATTGTGCTGCAGTACCTGTTTGTTCATTTAGACTTTCACATTTACTCTATATTAAACAAATTACTACATTATTAAGTTTCCTTCTTGATCAATTTTTACTATATGTTCCCTTTACATTTGGGTGACATGTCTCAAACATATATGTATAGTTTTTATAAAGCGTGAATCGAGTATGAGTTTAGAGATTTTTATTTTATTTATGTGCCTAAATCAAAAGTAAAATATGCAAAGTTATCAATTAGCTTTCACATGGTATTTTATGAACAAACCATAATTGTAATATGGTATTTATTTTACAGAAATTGGCTGAGGAGGGGATCTAAAAATTTTTCTAGGTTTGTAAATATTTCCATAGCATTCTTTAACTTTTTTCTAAATGTTTTGAAATGACTTTATTGCAATAATTGCTTGATTTATATTTCTGTTAAAATAATAAATGTATTTTACTCTTTAAAATAAACAATAATCACTGAAACTTCTCATATGATAGCCATATTTCTATTTCAAGTGTACACTCAAGTCCAAAATTGTCTTTAAATAAATAAAGTGATGGATTTCTCAACATCTGTGAGTTATAATTTTTTGAATTTTGAAGAATGATGCATAATATTATGACTCATAAATATAAATGAAAAACCTTGAGAGCACTGTATAATACAATTGTACAATGAAACAGTGAAAATGATGAGAAAATGTGACAAAGGGTGCTCAGAAAAGAAAGAAAGAATTACCTAGAAAAAGTTATACATGAGGTGCTTGATGCAAAATATGATCTCTGCTGATTAGTGAAACTCATATCACAGCATTTTTTCATGAGTGCAACGTGTGTTTTAGAACTAGCACAGTCAATCGTGTATGCAGCCAGCTGCCTAATTGTTTCACGACAGACAGTCTTAACATGAGGAAAGCAATTATAAAATGATAGAATTCTTGTAAGAAGGCCTGGATAAGGTGGTAACGAATGACAACCACCTCTGAGCATCAGTATTTGGCAATAACTGCAGTCATACAGTAAAAATAAGCATTACAATAGGAAATATTGTATTATTTAATAATAAATATTATTATAACTATGATAATAAGTGTTATCCTAGTTGATCCTGCTGATATATTTTGTTTATCATTTGCATATTTTTAAAAATTTTCTTTCTTTATCTGCCCAACTGATCACTGCAATTATCTAAGAGGGGAATTTCAGAATGATGAGGTGTATTTTTGTGGTATAGATGTTTAATGAAAGTGTACTCTTAGTTTAGTAATGATCAGATGTACCAAAAAAACTTGCTGCCATTGTACAATTGTTTAATTCATTTTGTTTAACAGAGATTTTGAATCACTGCCTAAAGAAATGTTTGTGGAAACCACTGCTTCAGAATCAACAAGTGGTAATTTAATTCTTGTATTATTTTTGCAAAATATTTTTGAATTTACTACACTTGGTTAAGCTTTGTTAAGTTTAAGAACTTTTCATTTCAGAGAACACTTTGTATTTACACAATAATTTGAAACTTGTTATGTGGGTAATTCTTCACAATTAAGCCAGTTTTGCATAGAGTGAAAAAGTATACATATAAATACAATATGTCCCACATTTTTCTAAAGTTTTATTGTAAGATACCAGAGAAGGTTTTCAATAAGCAAACAGTAGCCATCACACTCAAGTTATTTTTGCCAATAGGCAAGCCTTGGCAGTTGCCTGATGTGACAGAATCTTGAGAACAGCAAAAAAGCTGAGAAGTAAAGTTGTAATACACAAATGGTGAAGTTTGTAAAAAGTGCAACACATTTCAATTATTAGCCCTATAATTGAATAGACAGTAGAAAAAGAAAGATTCTCTGTTTATGGTTTGGCCAAATGACTGCTGTTTTTGGTCACAAATCATTTGGTTTACAAAAATTATCTGTTTTAATTCCTTCGCTAGTGAATAATTATTTTCAATAAAAAATATGTCTTTTGGTATCATCATCATTAATTCTGTGAATTACAACCAGTTTAATCATAATTTTCAACATCAATACTTCCTATTCCCAGACCAAGTGGTAGTCATTTACAAGTTGTTTAAAACTTCCATAAGCACCAGAATGTTGGAGTACCCTGATGGGAGGTTCCTGTAACCTCTTAAAATGTTTTCTTATGCAGCGAATTTGGACTAACTATTTGGAAAATTTAGAGGCAGTATTGCAATAATTATGTTTCTTTTATTTAATGATATCTAATATCTCTCCTCATGAGATATAGGTATGTATCGAGAAGAAACAATGGATAGACAACCAGTCTTATTTTAGGTACTGAGGCATAAGCTATATTAAAATGCATTGAAAATATAGTTATGTTAAAATGAAAATAACTTGAAAACTGAAAAATATTGGTAAAAAAGTCACTTAAAAATCCTGTACTCACCAAACTTTTATGAAAAAGAAGTTATAGTTGTACATATTTACTTTTAATTTAAGTATAACTTGTTTTTAAGAGCATTTTTCTTCAAACTTTGTTTGCACCCAAAAATATTTATAAAAACTCATAGACTTGTTTGTGAGAAAAATTTATCTTATGTTGGAGAATGGTTTTGGACTCTCAAGATTGTTAAAGAGCTATTTCAAATGTTTCTGAATGAAAAATGTAATATTTAATTTTGACTGCTTGAATAGATACTTATGCTTGCAAAAAATCTCATGAACAACTGTTTTAGAAGTTAATACTTCTGTATTAAATTTCAATGGTGAAACTCCAGTTTAAATTATGACTGCACTTATATTTAGTTTTATTATATACATTATTATGTATTAAATATTTGATGTTTTTAGTTATCATAATTTTTTGCAGAAATTCCTGTGATACCTACTTTGGATGACTTGAAGGATGAAGAACTATCTGCTGATGTTGCAAAAGCACCAAAGTGTGTTTAGTTTTAGATGTAATGATTCTTCTTATGTATAATTCTTTAAAAAACTTTTCCATGACTCTTGCTTGTCATTTTCTATCTATCGATTTTGTCTAAACTCTCTCCTTGTCCATTTTTTGTAATCAGTAAGCTGAAATAAGACTTTTTGAAGTTATTCTTTCTCTTTACATCACAAAATATTCACTACTGAAATAGAGACCTGAGAATAATGGAAAGGATGATTTTTTATATCCAAGAGAAAGCATAAAAAATAATTTGTTATTTCTAGATCTTTTCTAAAAAACTAACTCATCATGGGTGAGTATGTCAATGGCTGAATAATTCAGACCATGTCATGCTTTAGTGCTCAGTAAATTTTTGTAATTTGCAAAATTTCCGACTTTCTGCATGGTTAAAACCTCAATGTAGAATTTGTCCAGAATATTGAATGAGACATTCACTTCTCCCTTAACGTCTTCCAATGTAGCTTAAAAATGAGTTCAAATTTACAAATTTAGAGAGAAAACTTCAGTCCCTCCTTTCCTCTGTAACCGAAAAATGCCTGAAGTTTTTGATGTTAATTTTGAAAGTATCTGAATGAGGGCCCTAGCCCTTTTTGCATATTGCCTGAAACTGGTTTTAAGACTTCAATTTTAAAAGAACTCTTCAAGACAACCTCCAATACACTCACTTCCATCATTTCACTAAATCCTAAAATTGCATTACAACTTTTGGTGTCTGCCTTTCCTTCAAAGTAGTAATTTGTACCTGCGGAATTTCTCAGCATTAAACTTATTTACTGTGTCATAAATGTAACTTATTAGTGATTAGGGATGCACCAATAAGCAAATTGGCTGATTTCTGATTAATTGGTTGTTGATAATTGGCCGATTAATGATAAGGATGATTGGTTTTTAATACTACCAATTTTACCATCACTACAGGTCATATTAGACAACTTTTCTATAATTTTTCTTTAGTTTAAATTTTGAAAAAATACTAGTTACTGAGTGTCAAATGAAAAATTTTCGTGTGGCAGTTTATCAGTATACTTTTAAAGTTTTCAGTAATTACTCAAAATACTGTTGCATTTGAGCTCACCTGTTTTTGAACAATTGGATTAAGCAAGTTTTAGTGATTGGAATGTTTTATAAAATTTTCTTTTATGGAGGCATAGTTATTTGAATTTAAAGCTACTGCTAAAATTTTTATATGCTTGATGTTTTGAATAATAAGAGTTTAGTTATTGTGAACCTGAAAAAAATGAAATTAATGTATTGAAAGAATTTATTTGTTATGTTTAAATCATTTTTATAAGATGTCAAAAATCTTTTAGCATTGCTGTCAGTAAAATTGCTACATTTCAAGAATTAAACAGTGACTTGTCAAAGCATGCTGCATTTCAATCTTTGGTAAGTTTTTATGTTTAAAATGTTTGCTTAAGTACTATTAAATTTTTTTATTTCTTATAAATTTGAAGAATTTTATGACTAAAATATATATACAGTAGATCCTTGTTTTATCTTGTTTGTCAGGAGATAACAGAAAAGGGCAATGTATCCGAAGCTGCCATGTAACGAATGTAATTAAAAATAACAATTATTTTAGCATTTAGAAAATTAATAAGTGCATCTACAATTACTATAGTTTTCCTTTTTGATGGTTTTTAACATAAAAAGGGGGGGGGGGAGGGGGAATCTACTCACTGCTCTTTCAAAAAAAAAAAAATAATCGTAAATATTCCAGTTTTTTTTTTTTTTTTGTAAAATCAAGATTTAAACAACTATAAATTTAAATGCAGCAAATTCAGATGAACTGAAAATACCACTGTTTTATTAATGGCCATAAAATGGAAAGAACAACTTTTCTTTGAACATACAATGTTTTACTACTTATGTGTTCTCACATTTAAGGCAATTTTTTTTTATTTTTACTTTATGGGGGGGGGGGGGACAGAAGAAAAGCACACTATACCCGAATGAGTGATATAAAGGTGTACGGTGAAACTCCGGTAGCTCAATGCTTGGATAACTTGACTACCCTGGTTAATCGACATTGATTTTTCGGAAGGTTGGCTTGATGCTAATTTCAATGCGCGAAAACCCCTCTAAAGCTTGATATACATTTGCAGAACTCCTATAAGTCAACCTCTACTTGCTCTATCCTACTTTTTGCTACCAACATTCTTTTGCATTCACCATTTCTGGGAATTTAATGATCTAGTTTCTTGGTTACTCAATCCATTATTTTTCAGAAAGACTTTTTTTTTTTTTAGAGAATTCCTCCTTATATTCAAAGGATACTCGGTGTTGTTTTGATTTTAAAAAAATGAGTACGCATCCTGTAAATTCGGTGTTTTAAGCACTGGTTTATTGAACCTTAGCTTAAAACAAGTATAGAAAACTTGTAAAATATGTTAATGTTAGAATTTTTTGTCTTGTAAAAGAAAAAAATTGATTTTGCCTTTAAATTTCTTTACACTGATTTGAACCACAGCAGGCACTGCCATCTGCATTGCTTACTCATTATCTCTTTGATGTCTTCTGAGATGCTTTTTGCCACAATTTTTTGGACAATCTTTCCATAAATGTTGGCTTTTTTATCTTATGCAGTTTTGCTCTCAGCTTTGGAAGCAATTTTTGTTAGTTTCTATCAGAGTAACCACTGTTCTTGTGCTTAAATTATTCTATACCACTTGAAATACTTCGATTCTTAAAGTAGTTTAGTGTACACCCCTTTACTGTACATTTTAGTTTAGTATGCATCTTAACTGAAATAATTTTCTCTGATTTTTATCTTTTTAGGATGGAGTAGATTTAACATTACTTACTAAGAGATTACTGCCAGAACATGTGCTAAAAAAGGTACTTTGCTTTAATTTATTTGTCTTTTTAAAACTATCTTATCTTAACTTGGTTATTGTTATGCTTTAAGTTTTATACTGCCTAGGCCTGTGGAGTACCTGTAATTCAAATTGGGGGGGGGGGGGGCTACTGGTTTCAAAAGCTCATGTACATTGTGGCCAACAGTTGAACAGGTCCTGCCACCCCCTGAAACCCAAAATGTTTTCTAATGTAAAACACACACATTTATATATACATATACATTAGGGTGAGTCGAAAAAATCGATTTTTTTATTTCGAAATCGCATTACCTCTCAAAAGTTGTGGTTTAGTGTCCACAACTTGGGAAAAATAAGAAAAAAATTCTAAGTTGACGTCTTCGGTTCGCGCATGAGGCTCAAAGTTGGAAAAAATATGTTAAAAATGAAATTTTCAAAAGGAAAAAAGAAAAAAAAAATTGTAACTTTTTATAATGCAACTGCCATAAGCTGTAAATATTTTGTGCATTTTTAATCTAAAAAAATATTTTATAGCTTTTACATACGATCATTAGTTTGCACATCAGCCTTAAATTGGGCTAAAATCGCCTACAATGTCAAATTTCGAAAATATCGATTTTTTTCATTTCGAAATCGCATTACCTCTCAAAAATTGTGGTTTGGTATCCAAAATTTGGGAAAAATAATAAAAAAAATCTAAGTTGACTCCTTCGGTTCGCGCATGAGGCTCAAAGTTGGAAAATATATGCTAAAAATGGAAATTTTCAAAAAATAATTTGAAAAAAAAAGTAATTGTTTTCTATCGAATCTGATTTAAATTGTTAGTAGATAACATAATTTGAACCGAAAAATATACATATAACTTTTAGAAGATACATTCTGTTTGTGCATAAGGCTCAAAATATGAAAAAAAAAAAAAGTCAAAAACTGAACCAGAACGCACTACGTCGGCACTGTGCCGGTATATTTTTATTCTACAGCCGACTTGTCTAGACATTACACATATTCTAGGAGACAGTTCGAAGTCCCTGCAGTCTGCACTCCCTTTGGTTGTCACTTAGTCAGCTAGACCCGCCAAACAAACAGTATCTTTAATTAGCAACTGAAAATGGATCAAAAAGTACAGCGTGTTTAGCTTTGGGTGAGTTTTTTTTGTAACTTTATAGCATATTTTTATGCTCAAGTTTTGTTATACTGTTCTCCGTTCTCCGACTAATAAATAATGGAACCCCGGAAAACTTCTAAACGTTTAATTGTTTGTCCGTTTTTTGGTGCACCGAAAGGGTTAAGTCAAAGTGTTTTACCCACATGTGCAGATGTGTTG
>JAXGGA010019696.1:0-19588 GCA_038373865.1 Uloborus plumipes
TGCAGTGAAAATACATTATCGGTATATAAGGTGAAACGAGATGCAACGTTTAAAAGCCAAACATTGTCGGGACATAGGGCATAATTTTGTTTTTTCAGAAGCCAAAATCATTTGCAGACCTTCGACTGTAGGTGAATTAAATTCTCTAGAAGCCTTTTAGGTCCACAAAAATTTAAATAATCTCTGTAACGAATCTGTTGCTGTTCCGCATGTCTCTCAAATCTTAATTGATTGGCTCAAATTTACGTATTCTGATACGTTAAATATTACCTCCGCACATGCTTAAATCTGATTTGTCCATCTTCTTTCCTTTTTCGTATTTAAACTCCTCCCATACTTTATTTCATTCCATTTGCGTGCCGGGCACTGAAGAAGGAGGCTGTTGCCTCCGAAACGTGCTTGCCCCTTTTAAAACTTTTAATCTTTTAATCTTATTTGTGCTCTTAAAAGTTGTATCTCATTTTACCTAATTCAAGCACAAAACTATCGCTTTTTAACTATTGGTATATACCGAAAATTTAACTCAGATAGGTTAATGATGACATGAAAATCCACCATGTTTTTATAACTGTCCTTAAAAATATTTTTTCACTGTGAAGCACAAATAGATTTTCGATCATTGCACGGGACGAAAAAATTGATTCTTCCATAAAACGTGTTATTGATGTCAAAAATACCACTCGGGTACCCTAGCACGAGCAAATACATTTGCTCGATTTAATTCGGAATAGTCACGGAGCTTTCGTTTTTACGAGGGCCATTATGGTGGAAGTTCGATTTTACTCAACACGCATGCCATAAGACCCTTTTATAGGGTAGGCTGCTATTCACAACACATACATTCACACAGAGAAAGGAAAAGGAAGAGAGAGAAAGTACATCCATGCACGAGCCGGGATTCGAACGGGAGACCTCCCCATCCCGGGCAGACTTCTCTGATTTCTAGACAAGATGGCCGGCTCCTTAAAACGTCAGACTCATGATCTGACTCATGAAATGCACGGCCAGCTCCTTGATTCCATTCAGAGACTGCAGTTCCACTCTTTTTAGAACTCATGAGCCTAGAATAGGAAATTATTGATCTGGTGCAAATACTTCTCAGAAGCTAAGAGTGCCAAAAAAAACTGGTTGCTAATGTTCGGATACAAGCAAGAGACCACTGCAATGGTACGGTTCAACTCATAAATTGAAAACAGAGCTTAGATATTAAGTAGTAAACCACCGCGCCTAAGCCAGGACTAAGGCAGGAATGCACGCAATACACCGCCAGCTCGGCTATCCCATCCAGAGGCTGCAGTTTACTTCCTTTTAGAACGCATGAGTCTGGAATAGGAAGTTACCGAGTTGGAGGCTGATATCATCAGTATCTGCCTCTGGTGTTCTAATTCTACAATAGCTACCAGTTTTTCGGCACTCTTAGCATCTACGAGACGATATCTGTCTCCAGCTCGGTCACTACCTCTTCCAGACTGACGAGTTCTAAAAAGAACGAAACTGATCGAGCTGGATATGCATTGCGTGTATTTCTGCCTTAGCCCTGGATTACGGGCTGTAACTTACCGCTTAATCAGCATCTGATATTTCAGTTGTCATTTTTACAGCTCGTGAATAAGAGGTGAAATTAAATACCTAAACATTTTCATAGCACATAAAGCCCATTTTTCTACTTCATTTTATGAGTCATACTTTTCACTCCAGGGTCCCTCGTACCTACCACAACTCGTGGTTTAACCGGTGGGATAGGGGGCCACGTGGGCGTAGAGGTAGAGTACTCTCCTCGTAAACAAGTGGTCTCGGGTTCGAATCCCGCCTTGCCCATGGATGTTATTTCATCCTCTTTGTGCCGCAAATCTGTCATGTGTTTGTCAGGAGGCAAAGCGCATAGTACGCAGTCCTCATGTATGTTGAAGCTGATAGCTTCTGGAGAAAAAAAACCTGTGGGATGGGGCCCTTGAGGGGGCGCTCTGTTTCTTTTTTTGATCCGGACCAAGGGTCGAGCAAACACCCTGGTCCAGCACCCCCAGAGGTATTGCTTCACTTGGAGGACTTTGTGGCCACGACCCTTATTTAACATCGCCCAGCCACCCTTTTGGGATCTTTGATCCGCCGGGATCGAACCCGGGACCCTCCGATTACGAGTCCGACGCTTTACCGATCGGGCTAACACGGCCCTATAATGTCCGACCACAGTACACATCGTTTATAGGGTAGGAAACTTTCCACAGCACGACAACACATGTTAGCACAAAGCGCCGACTGCGCTATTGAATCTTTGAGGTGGGAGTTTCCTTCTTAGAAGGGGAATGGGAGGTTTTCGTAACATTCGAAGGTTTTCTTTTCGAAAAGCACAGAGAACAAGTATCGTTAATAACGATGCATTACGAAAGCATGTCGGTCAGTAAAACAAAACTTTCCTGAATAAAACCTAAATTAATTACTGAACGAACTTTTGTCAAGATAACTTTGACAAGAAATTACACGTGACACAACAATAATAGTCGTTTTCAGCATTCATTTATCATTCATCCGACTAAGTGCTGTCCTTTTGTAGAGAGATTGGCGACAAAATAGGTGCTTTGGCTGAAGTGAGTATTTTACAACATTAAACAAAGGCCAGGCACTTAAACATTTATAAGACGCCCTTCTATCCCTTTAGGAGAAACAATCTCGCATAAAAATATATTCTGTTGCTCGAGAAATGTCGTTTAAGGCAGTGTAAATGGAATCTTCGCACATTTAATCAGGTTTTATTACAAGCTTTGAATTTTTTATCGCTGGATTTAGAGGCGAAAGGGTCCTTGAAAAGTAAGAAAATCGACGGATATATTTCTGTTTTCTGTCCGAAAATAAAAATTTTGCTAGTCAAACTCCATTTTGCGCTGTTTTTTTTACTGTTATATTATGAATCAATTTTTTTCAAAAAACATTTTGAGATGCGAAAACTGGTAGTAAAAAGGTATTAAATTTAGAAGTAAAAGTTTATTTCTCACTTGTCCATCCAAGGATGTTTGTAAGAGTTCAAATTGAGTATAATAACAGTTAAATTGCTTTGGAATTTTAAAGAACAAGCGGAATTTAACTGTTTTTAACCACTCCTTTAATAAGAAATCAACTAACCACTCTTATTTTGATTGTATGAGAAAAGTACGCAATTATTAACGACTTTATTGTGCATATTTGTTAAGAAATGTTCTGTCTTTTCACAAGAACGAATTCGTCATTAATGAATTTCTCGAAGTATGCCAGCCTCGTAACAATGTATTTGCATACATACAAAAGCACTCAATTTGTGCCTATCAGCTTTTTTTTTGTTTTCGTTGAAAATAAAAAAGGATAACATAAGCTTAAGCCCTCTGCGGTAACCCAGAAACTCATTTTTTTTCGTTCGCCTTTTCACCAACAGTAAAATTATGACTTTGAGTTAAATTAATATTGATGTTTTCTTTGCATTGGGATTGCATTGGGAAACATTGCTCTCTTTTTGATACAGCTGCTCTTGAAGAGAAGCAATTGAATGAAATCTGCCAAGCAAAAAGCTTTATAAGTCATTCATTTCAGCAATGAGATAATGAAAAAAAAAAAAAAAAAAAACAATGTATTTTCATTCGCTTGTGGTAAGGGATAAGAAATATGTTATGCTCCGTTTGATTTGCTTGAATTCGTATAATTCAGATTGTTATTTCAATGAATTTGTTTAGCAATCATATTTTGCGCATTGTCTCTCTTTTTTCTTCTGACGTTTTATTGCAAATTTAATATTTTCCGGGGCGGAATTTGATTATTTTTGAACGAGTAGAAAGAAAATGTTTGATAGATTGAGTTAAATGCCATTAAAATCGCTTGTTGCGGACGTTCCCAAAGCAGAAGACTGCTAGACCTCAAAAGAAATTGGAAGCATGCTTTAAAAATTTAATTTAAAAAACATATATCAATCTGACTGAAAGATTATTCACTTCTTTGAAAATTATACGGGAACTTATGAAAACGAAATTTTGCTAGATGTCGAAGTTTTCATCTTAAATTTCATAAAACATGCTCTGCTTTTCCAGTACATTAATTGCATGAAAGCAAATTAGCTTGGTAAAATGTAGGAACTCAGAAAAAAGAGCAGTATCTTCAAAAACTAGGATGATTAGTGGTGATCATTAGTGAAAAGATTAATAATGTATCGGCTACAAACATAATGGGAGGAATATTTTAAGCCAAAGTTGCAAAAGAAACTTGATAAATACCAAAGATCAATTTTTCCATTTCCATAATGTTTATTCGATTCGGGATCGATGCTGTATGGTTTAGTACTAAGAATCATCAGTAAAATGGATTCTAGATGGCAGCAGGCCTCTAAGCCCTCAGTTTTTCTTCTAAGTTTTTGCAGGGGTGACATTACTGGTCTTGGGGCTCATCGCAAAGAATGTTTGGTGATCCCTTTGTTCTTCACAGATCCGTGCAAAACATTTATCATATGCATTTTTTGGATCCCCTTCCAAAACGTTGCCAAAAGTCAATGTTGCTGAAATGCAAAATCTATGAAAATGAAAAAAAAAAAAAAATCCGCCAAATCTTTTAATTAAGTCATTCGTATATTGGAAACAGGGTTGCCGGAAAAATACTACGCTCCTTATTTGGGCCGAAAAAATATTACCGTAGTATCAAAAATACTACGTCTGGCGACGCTGGAAAAAGAACGAAACAAAAATAGGTATGAACACGTAACCATGGTAACAACATAAAAAATTGATTTCCGTTGATAAAATAATTCTTTTCATCTCTCTTTTCAAACAAAAATTATTTTCGAGCTGAACCATTTTAGAATCGTTTGGCTTGCTTTACTGAAGGTAAGCCTTGAATTCCGGGATTCTAAAAACAATTGTTACAGCTCTCCTGATGATCGTAGAAACTTCGAAAAACTTCATTTTGTGCAGAAAATTTCAAGCTTTAATGACATAAGACTTGAAAATGTGTATGAAATATTTCTTCCCTATTTTATCGAATTTCCGCTAAGAATTCGAATAGAAAAAGAACGAAATGGAATTTTCGAAAAATCGCTTCGAGGTGCAAAACTACATGCTACAAACTAATTTTGTGCCAAGTGGCATGACAATCGACCGAACGGTTTTGGTGCTACGCGCGTAACAGACAGACAGAAAGAAGGACAGACAGACCCACCTTCAGCTTTATTATTAGTAGAGATAAAATAAGGTTTAATTACGTATTTCTAAAACTTAAAATTGTCATGTAAATTCTGTCCGGAGCTTTTTCAAACAATCTCCTGCCACAAATTCAAAGCTCCAATAAAAAAAATGTTTCTCTTACAAATGTTTTTTGGCATGAAGTTTAAAGCAATATGTACGAATTTGCCGAAATTGCTGAGAATGGTGTTGAAACGATACTTTGTTCAGTTTCAGAGCTACATTTGTGATGAAAGTATGCATCTGGGTCGTTGCAAAAACAATCCTCTGGAAAGTGATTTTATTAATGTTAATTAGTTAAATTATGAAACATATTAGTTATTATGTCCACGATTTGTGCCTAAATTTATAGGTAGTCTCGTAACTAATTATGTTCCAATAGTTTTGCAGATATTACGCAACAAAGTGCAAATACATTCCCCTGGCACAGTGCATTATCAAATATCCTTCCCATTAATTTTTAGAATGTTTCTTAAATGGTTGCACACTTTTCTATTAAAAATATTTTTACATAAATGTTTTACTACCGCTGATAATGTATTCGCATACCACGAAAGATATTTAAACAAATGCCTTTACGGCCCTTAGAAATCTCATGAATAGGTATATTTAAATCGATTAAATAGATGAAAAGAGTATGTTACTATGAATAGTATATAGGGTGTCCACTCCAATCGTGGACCAATAGCTAATTTCTAAACCGTTAGAGATAAGCATATCGTTTATTTAGGAAAAAATCTCCAAATTGCAAAAGGAATTTTGGGTCTATTCAATGTTTTTCAAAAAATCAAATTTTGAAAGAGTTACGAAATTTAAATTTTTATACAGCACCCCAGTCCTATCAATCATATTTAGTAAAACATTCTCAGCACTGTAACGTTTAAAACTAAAAAAAAATCACTCTTCTACCACAAAAATTGACCGAGTTATGACGTTTTGAAAAATCAAGATTTTGAAGGATTTCGCATACGGTCCCTTGAGAGATCTCTCGTTGACGTCATGAAATAATGCAAAATCTTTATTTTTCAAAACGTCATAACTCGGTCAATTTTTGTGGTAGAAAAGTGATTTTTTTTTTAGTTTTAAACGTTACAGTGTCAAGAATGTTTTACTAAATATGATTGATAGGACTGGGGGGCTGTATAAAAATTTAAATGTCGTAACTCTTTCAAAATTTGATTTTTTGAAAAACATTGAATAGACCCAAAATTCCTTTCATAATTTGGAGATTTTTTCCTAAATAAACTATATGCTTATCTCTAACGGTTTAGAAATTAGCTATTGGTCCACGATTGGAGTGGACAGACACCCTGTATTTAGTTTAAGCAGATTAAAAACAGATTAAAAAGTTAAGCAGAGAAAAAAAAAATTGAAACTGTAACAATTTGCTTGTAACAATTTGTAACAATTTTGTCACTTTCTAAGATCTTTCCCATGTAATCCTTGACAGAATTCATTAATAAAACATGAGCAAACATTCACTAGAGCTAATATAAGAAAAAATCGTGATCCTAAAAAAAATTCCCTCTTGGTCTGAGCAAAATTACTTAAAACGAAATATGCTATTTTATTTTCGTAATTTTTTTTATATAAAAGTCTTCTAGTGTTTCTTATTTTTTATTTTGAAAGAAAATATATGTTCACATCTTTTCCCTTACAAACTGAATCTTGCACGCAAGTGTAGTGTTGTATGAATTTTTTATGCTCAAGTCTTCTTCAAGTTTAATATTTTATTTTGACATTTTATGTAGACAATGAATATAAATTTTAATGTAGTCAGATCTAGTGTAAAGCACCGAATAGGTGGTACTCTTATTTTGAATCATTATCATTAGGGAAAAAATGATGAAATAAAGTGAAAAATAATTCGGGGTTCTGGGACAAGGATCATGTCAGTTTTAATGCTCTAATAAAAAATTTTAGTAATGAATTTTTATTTTGAGAAAAATTCGGGAAAGGTTTGATTATACGGTACATTTCCTTTTATGGTTTCCAACAAAAAGATAACTAAAAAACAAGTGTTTGCATTTTATAAATCAATTGCATATACTTCAAGCAAATAATATTCTCTTTTAGATAACCAGTGAGTCAATATAAGCCTATTTGAGGCATTTTTGATTCCAAACCTACATGCAATACACCACAAACTCGTCGATTCAATCCATAGACTGCAGTTTCACACTTTGGCGTGCTTTTGGCACGAGTGCCAAAAAGCACGAAACTGCAGTCCATGGGTGGAATAAACCAGTTGGTGGTGTGTTGCATGTTTCTGCCTTAGTCTTGGCTTGGGGGTGGGGGGGGGGGTTGCTTATTGCTTTATATCCAAACCTACTGCTCACCCTTGATAATTTGAAGATGAATTTCCGTAGTGAATACTCTCAGTTCCATTTTAACCTTTTAACTGTCATGCCCGAGATAGTCTCGGGCACAGCTGGTTTTCGAAAATGTCACGTCCGAGTATTACTCGGGGTAATTTTTTTTTGAGTGCATCGTATTGTTATACCCGAATATATATCGGGAGACGTTTATTTCGGCTTCATCTCTTTGTCAAACCCGACTGTTTCTCGGGTTTGTGCTTGGAAAAGTGTTAAAAATCGAAATAACTTGACAGTTAAAGGGTTAATCTTCAATTTTATTTCTTCGTTCTCCCTTTACTGAAGAAAACCAAATAAATTCTGGAAAAACTACTTAACGAAAACAAGGAAAACATTACAAGTTATAAAGTTATACTTTTCAAAATGTAAGAACCGAGCAATCTGCTTACTGTAATAATACTGTTAAAAATCGAACAGTAAAACAAACATTTAAACTGAAAACACTAATAACCTGTACAACTGCAATTCAGTCTACTGTTGCTGATCACAACACAAAGCCTCAGCTCTTGAGACAACTAGTTCCGACATTCTCCGTTGATGTCGAATGCATGTGGAAAATGTTACACAGTTATCCCATATTAAGAAGTACCATCATATTGAGAGACCTCTCCCTATTATGTAATTTATATCAATACTAGCGGTACCCGCACGGCTTTGCCCGTGGTTAAAATTAAAAGTTCATTTGTAAAATAATTGATATAGCACAAAAAATGCTCTACTTTAGTTTTATTCAACTATAATTCCTTCGAAGTATTGTAACGAGTCCGTAGCACCTTCAACTTTCTTCAAATGAGCATACCAATCTTGAGGAAGTAACTATAAATTTATTTACAAGTATGTACACTATTTACAATATGAGCAGGAAACAATTGCTAAACATCCAGCAATTAGGTAGCAAAACAGTACACTGTACTCTCAACAGTAACTCAGCACCACGTATCAAACGTGAACAGTAATTAAGCAATTACAAAAGCAAAACAACCATTCGCCAAGCGAACGAAAACGAGTCACCAGATCAAATCTGAAAACAACTGACTGACTTGTGTTCAAGGCCAGCTATTTATACACGGAAAGAAATTACGACAATATTCGAGAAAAACCTGGAATATTTTGTTTCATTCATAACTTTGAACAATCCATTCACAAATTCTAGCGATAAGAAAAAAAACCACGCGAAAATGTCTTCACGCTTATTAAAGTTAGGGCAAGTGTAAAAAATGCAAAGTGTTTCAGGGCCGGTATACAGATGATAAAAGTGATATCTTCAGATGCATTTGCAACATGACGTCAGATAAAACCAAAACTAATGAAAATGATGCAAGGCAGGAAAAACAACAACTATTTACAAGATTTGTAACATTGCCCCCTTCCTAAGGACTGCACGTCCCGGGCAGTACAATCCCCAGAAAGGAAGCAAGGTAAAATTTACAGGTGCACACATTACATGATGACCAATCATAAACATGATAAACAATAACAATGAGAACATGAAAGAAATAATAACATTGATGAAGTAATATTACAGACAATTAAAGGCAAAAGTTATATACAAAATTTACAAACAAATTACCATGGTAGCTTTAGATTTACTTTACGAACTATGGCCATAGTATGGGGCTAACCGATCATAATGGACAACCCTAGGTTTTGAATGTGATGACTTCTGGATCCTCACTACGACGTCGTTCAGCCGTTGGAGAACTGTGTAAGGTCCATCCCAATGCGACTGTAATTTGGGTGACAGACCTTTACGTCGGATGGGATTCCATAGCCATACTTTGTCACCTTCTTGAAAGTCATGACCAGTGGACCTTGTGTCGTTTCAGGTCTTCATCTTCTCCGTCGCGATGTTGATTCGCTCCCGCGCGAAGTGATGAACGTCCTCCAACCGGGTCTGGAGATCCTGGACGTATTCCTCAGGCGATGAAGGCGCATCTGGAGGGAGACCGAAGAAGAGATCACAAGGTAGCCGAAGCTCTTGGCCGAAGAGCATCTGTGATGGGGAATATCCGGTGGTCTCGTGGACAGCACTGCGGTAGGCCAGCAGAAACAGAGGAAGTTTCTTGTCCCAATCCTGTTGATTTTTGGAGGGCATAAGCGAGAGATTATTAAGGATTGTCCTGTTGAATCTCTCCACCATGCCGTCCTATTGTGGGTGTAGTGGTGTCGTTCGAGTTTTCTCAATTTTGAGGATTTTACATAGGCCCTTAAACACAGCAGAGATGAAGTTTCTCCCCTGATCGGAGTGGATCTGCAAGGGTGTCCCATATCTCGAGATCCAATGCTGGACTAGAGTCTCTGCTACAGTGGTAGCTTCTTGATCCGGAATGGAATATGCTTCGGGCCATTTGGTGAAATAGTCAATGGAAACGAGGATGTATTTGTTCCCATCAGTAGTTTTCGGTAGAGGACCAAGAATGTCGATCCCGATTCGTTCGAAAGGAGCTCCTACGTTGTAAAGATGTAGTTTCCCGCGGCTTCTTCTCTTCGGTCCTTTACGGGCAGCACAGGCGTCACAAGAATGACACCACTTCTCCACGTCATCCTTCGCCTTGCTCCAGAAGAAGCGCTCTCGAACCTTGTGGAGGGTTTTCAGGATACCAAAGTGTCCTCCAGTCGGACTACTGTGCAATTCCTTTAGAACGTCTGGAATTCTTGATCTGGGAATGAGTAACTGCCATTTGAATGCTTTACCATCGTCAGATTCCCATTTCCGATACAGGACGCCATTTCGCAACTGGAGAGATTTCCATAGAGCCCAGTATCTTTTCGTTGCAGGACTGTAGATAGAAATGTCTTGCCAGCTAGGTCGCCGACTGTCTTTTTCCATTAACTCTATGATAGGCTTTAGGTCTGGGTCTTCAAGCTGATCTTTTCTAACTTGGTCGTCACTCCCTGGATCAGGATCTGAAGATGATGAAGTAGCAGTAACTTGACAGGCAGTAGGGATTGTCGTCCCGTACTGTTTCTCAATTCGGGAGCAATAATGGCAGTTCTCGGAACAAGGTCTTCTTGATAATGCGTCAGCATTACCGTGTGACGAACCTTTTCGGTGCTTAATCTCGATGTCATATTCCTGGAGCCGCTGTATCCACCTGGCAACCTGGCCCTCTGGATTCTTGAAATTCAACAGCCAAGTTAAAGAGGCATGATCAGTTCGGAGCAGGAATTTACGGCCGTAGAGGTAATGATGGAAATGTTCTACAGCTTTAACTATGGCGAGCAATTCCTTTCTCGTGACACAATAATTTCGCTCCGACTTGATAAGCATTTGCTCCAGTAGGCAATGACATGTTCGTTACCGTCTATTTCTTGAGATAAAACAGCTCCAACGCTCTCGTGGCTCGCATCAGTGTCAAGTATGAAGGATTTTCCAATCTGAGGATAAGAGAGAATAGGCGTTGATGTTAAAGCCTCCTTCAGCTGTAGAAATGCATCCTCGCATTCTTTGGATCATTCAAAATTTTGTTTGCTCTCCGTCAGCTTATGCAAAGGTCGTGCAATATTGGAAAAACCCTTCACAAACTTCCTGTAGTACGTGCAGAGCCCCAGGAAACTTCGCAGCTGATGGACATTTTCGGGGCGGCTCCAATTCTTGACTGCAGATACCTTATCTGGATCTGTTCGTACACCTTCGGAAGAGATAATGTGACCAAGGTAGTTCTCCTCACGGTGGAACAAATTACATTTGGACGGGCTTAACTTCAGGTTGGCTTCCTTAAGCTTCTGCAGCACCTTCCTAAGATTAGCCAAATGTTCCTCAAAACTGCGTCCTATGATGATGATGTCGTCCAAGTAGACAAGACAGGATTCATAAGAGAGTCCTCGTAACACTGACTCCATAAGACGCTCGAACGTGGCTGGTGCATTGCAGAGGCCGAAGGGCATCACTTTAAACTGCCACAAGCCTTGTCCGGTTGTAAACGCCGTCTTCTCTCGGTCGTCGGGGTGTATCTCCACCTGCCAGTAGTCGCTCTTTAAATCCAGGGTCGAAAACCACTTGTGTCCGGAAAGGGTGTCCAGAGTGTCATCGATCCGTGGAAGAGGGTAACTGTCCTTCTTGGTGATGTCATTCAGGCGTCGGTAATCAACACAAAATCTGGTGGAGCCGTCTTTCTTTCGGACCAAGACAATAGGGGATGCCCAAGGACTGGATGAGGGTTCGATGACGTCATTCTCCTGCATCTCTTTCAAGAGGATCTCAACCTCTTCCTTCTTGGCAAACGGTAGTCGTCTTGGATGCTGCTTGATAGGGGGATGATCTCCAGTGTCGATCCTATGCTGCGTTAAATTCGTGCGACCAACATCCTCGGATGTAGATGAAAACACCTGCTTGAAGTTGTCCACCAATTTTTCCGCAGCGTATCTTTGATCCGTTGATAATGGTGCACTCCCAATTAATTTCGAAGTCAAGGACTCGGAAGACACAGTCTCGGAGGAATCAATTCTTCTGATGATGCAGTTTACGGGAGTACAAGTTGCCAACACTTCTCCTTTCTTAATATTCCTCGGTCTTTCACTTACATTGGCGACTCTCACAGGAACTGCATTCCTTGAAAGATCCACAAGCGTAGAGGCCACCAGTACTCCTTTTGGGCTATTATTCTGGTTAGGATATTCAATGAGGCCGAATTTAAAGCTGTTGTTTTCCTTGAGGGAGCCAGGTATTAGTATTTCTGATCTAGAGGGAATCAATGAATCAGTTTGGGCTATTATTTGATGAGCGGATTTTAAGTTATTTTCGGTATTGAAAATTACTATGTCTTCCCTCATCGAGTGCAGCTCATTATTTTTAAAGTCGATAGAAAAATCAAATTTTCTCAAAAAGTCCAGTCCGAGAATGAAGGGATCTGTTATGTCAGCGACGAATGCCGTGTGATGGTAAGTGGCGCTTCCGAACATTATTTCTAAGTTCACTTTTCCTTCAATCTCGATTTTGTCACCTGTCACAGTTTGGAGAGTAACGCAGGGCGGCGTCCATAAGATCTTGAGTCCAAATTGACGAGCCACATCAGTCTTAATGATGGTAACGTTAGCTCCTGTGTCCACAATCATTTCGCAGGGAAACCCATTCACATAAGCGTAAATGAAGAGTCCGTTGCAGCCGCCACTTCTTGGAGAAATCTGGAAAACTTTGGGAGACTTCTTCTTTTCTTGGCGAGCCTCGCAGTTCTTTCGTACGTGGCCCTCACCGCCACATTTCCAGCACTTCAGTGGTTGTCTACTTTGGTCTTTACGAGCCGTAATCTTCTTCAGGGTCCCCGAGATCTCGTTGATTTGTCGCTTAATTTCCGAGAGACAAGTTGAGTGCGAATCCGGAGCACGCACTTCCACGCCCCTGATTGAATGGCGATCCTTGCGGGACGTTTGCTGTGCAGCCTCGAACTTCATTGCGTAGACCAGACCGGATTTAAGATCCTTAATGTCCGCCATCCGGAGAGCCGTCTGAACTTCCGGATTTCGCACTCCATCTATGAAGTAGTTCAGGGCCAGGCTATCGCGAACACCCGAAGGACAGTCCGAGAAGGCGAGATGGGAAAGCCTCTCAACGTCTGCTGCAAAAACTTGTAGAGTCTCTCCAGCCCTCTGGAGTCTGGATTTCAGCTGGAGTTGGCTGAATTCTTTTTGGCATGCTTCGCCAAAACGAAGCTCCAAGGCCGATGATAAGGCATCGAAGTCGCGGTGCTTGTCCTCTGGGAAGGTCTGTAGTATGTCGGCTGCATCCCCTCTCAGCGAGGCTGCAAGGTGACAGGCCTTCGTGGAAGAGTCCCAGGAGTTTGCTTCTGCAACGATGAGGAACTGCTTCTTGTAAATATTCCACGAGGTCTTCCCGTCAAACGTGGCCAGTTTGATGGATGGACGAGAAGTTCCAGCTGCAGCTACACAGTCACTTGAGTTGTTGCAGGATGCTGATAACTTTGATTCAAGTTCTTTAATTTTCTTTTCCACATGGTTTTCTACTGTGGTGATTCGATCTTCTAGAGTCTCCACTTTATTTTCCATGTTGGCAAATTTAGTTTCCACCAAACTTTTCATTGACGTTAGATCGCTTTTAATTTCTTCAGCTAGATCATTTTTCAATTGTTCTTGATTAGTTGCCAGATCAATTTTTAATTGTTCTTGATTCACAGCCATGTCATTTTTTAATTGTTCTTGATTCGCAGCCATGTCATTTTTTAATTGTTCTTGATTCGCAGTCATGTCACTTTTAACAGCGTTGATACCCTACTAAAAATGACCCGTAGAAATCAATAGAAAAATCTATTGATATCAGTTCAGTTCTATTGATATGAACTGATTTCTACGGATGTCTCTATTGATATCAATAGAGCTATTGATATCTGTAGCCTATTGATCATATCCTCAATGGATATCAATAGATTTCTACGGATGTCTCTATTGATATCAATAGAGCTATTGATATCTGTAGCCTATTGATCATATCCTCAATGGATATCAATAGATTTCTACGGATGTCTCTATTGATATCAATAGAGCTATTGATATCTGTAGCCTATTGATAATATCCTCAATGGATATCAATAGATTTCTACGGATGTCTCTATTGATATCAATAGAAGCTATTGATGTCTGTAGCCTAGTGATCATATCCTCAATGGATATCAATAAAGGCCTATAGACATCAATATAAATTTGGTCAGTAGGAAAGCATCCCAATGGATATCACTTAAAGCTTTACAGACATCAATAGAAATCCGATCAATAGGATACTGGTACCAAAGGATATTCATAAATCTTTAATTGACATAAATAGAAATCCGATAGGTAGTATACTAATTCCAATTGATATCTGTAGAAAGGAAATCATTGAGTTTAAACTTAAGTAAGTCTCGGTATAATTAGTGAGCTATAGGAAGGTTATTAATGATAATTTTAAAAAAGCAAAAGAGTTTAAACTATATAACTAAAGATAAATATAATTTTTAAATAATTGATTTTGACTGAAATTAACTGATAAAATTTCTGACTTTTTAAAATATATGATATTACAGATTCATGGATTATGCCAGTCATTTTTTCTTCCTTTTAAGTTTGAAAAAAATCAATAATTTTATTTCAAATCATCACAGACCGCTATGGTTCAACCATTTATTTCAAAGTAGTCCGAGGGCAGGAGTCTCAAAATGAGTTTTAAACTAAGTTTTGTTCTGACAATTGAGGGGCAATTTTATTCTGCTGAAATACAACACAATCTTAGCTAAAGAACGTAAAATTCATGAAGTTCTCCAAAATATAATTCTCCATTTCATTTCATTTCATTTCACCCTCCAGGGTCCCCCGTACCTACCAGCTTAGTGGTTTAACCGGGATAGGGCCCTGAAGAGCGCTCTGTTCTTAATTTTGAACCAGAACCTAGGGTCGAGCAAACCATAGGCCCTAGCACCCCCAGAGGTACCGTTTCACTTGGAGGACTTTGTGACCACGACATTTTTAACGCCTCCCAGTCATCATTAATCAAGACGGTGGATCTTTGATCGGCTGGGATCAAACCCGGGTCCTTTCAGACACGAGTCCGATGCCTTACCGATCGGGCCACCACGGCCCTAATTCTCCATTAAAAGACAGTTATCGAAATTATTTGGAACTACAGTCGACGCTTGTTATAACGACCTTGCGTTATAAAGACCATCCTAATATAACGACCGGTGAGAAAACCCCCAACTGTATCCCAATATACTCTATGTTCTACCTCTTATAGCGACCATTCGTTATAAAGACCGTTTTCTGTAGGACGGAGACGGTTGTTATATCGAGCGTCGACTGTATTTTGTTCGCACGATTTCATCTGGAGTGCATGAAAATCAGAAAACGATTGTAACGTGACGTCATATAGAAACAGATTGGCCTTTCTTGCTAATATTCTGGACGATTTTGGAGAAGGGAGATTTTGTAACGTCATTTAATGATGTAGTCAACAATTTATATTTTTACATTCAGACACTAACTTTAATGTGCAAGTTGGAGAAAACTGATTGATGTGAGGTAATAAAAATATAAAGAAACAAACAGTAAAACTCACAATTCAATTCATTTTTTTGTTTTAATATCAGAACATTTTCCTTTTTCTTTTTTTAATATCGCATTGCAAAACACAAGTTTCAAAAAGTTGTCTGCTCAAGATCAAATAAATATTAATGAAAAGTATATATTGATGTTAGTCTCAGTTGGGTTTTTTCAAAAAATTGCTTTTCTAAAATTCAACTAGATAATGGATAGTATAAATCATGAACATGAATAACACCAAGTAGTATTCTAAAAATTTCTATTAAAAAAAGTAAGGAACCCACAGAGAAATATTTTCGCACTTTAACACTGATGGCAATGATATGAAAAAAAAAATTAATTTCCATTAGGTGTTATAAAACTAGACAAAATATACAAAGGTTGTCAAAAGGTTCACGGCAACAAAAAATGATTGCACCCTTTTTATGATATAAATACTTTCGGATGTAAACAGTGAATTTCGCAGTTAAGCGGTTGCAAGTTTTTTTTTTGCTCTTTAAAAGCTTTAAATAATTTTAAAAATGTATTTTTGCTGTGAAAAGTATTTTTAAAGTTTGAAATGGGTGATCTGATAACAATAACTAAACATATATAAGCGCTACTTTGACGCCATCGACTTAAACCACGGATGCAAACAGGAATTACTTATCCCGCGATTGGCAACGAGTCATCACTACGCACGTTGTTTTGATTAAGCACTTGGATTCAAGGATCTGTGCGAGATCGGTTCAAAAAAAGTAAAGTTACTTATGTACGCAGATGACATCTTTTTAATCAGCTCTGGGGACAATCTTTGTAATGTGTTAGATGAAACCCAGAAAATATTTGGAACATCCAAAAGTGGTGCGGAACATGGTATATGAAAATTGAGCCGGAGAAATGTGCAGCTGTAAATTTCTCTAACAAGCGTCAGCTACCGGATAGGAATTTAGAGATCGCGGGCTCCCCGATAGCATGGAATGACAATATAAAAATTCTTGGCATTTATTTTAACAACAACCTGACGTTTAAAAACCGTATTAGCTACTTATCAAAAAAAACCTATAAATACAGTAACATCTTGAAAGTTATTGTTCCAAAAAGTGGAGGGCAAGAACCCATCATCTGCTTAATATCGTGGAAAGTTGCATTTTTAGCATCATCGATTACGGATGTCAGTTCTTCATGGCCTCTTCCGACTCTGATAAAAAAAAATAGAAACAATGTTTCATACGGCAGTAAGAATAGCGTTGGGGCTCCTGCGGTTTACACCAATTCTGGTTCTACTGAAAGAGGCTTGCTTAATGCCAGTGTCGATGAGACATAAAATGAAAGCTGAGATGTACTACATTAAACAAATCGCTCTGGGAAATTTTTCTGTGACCAGAAAGATGCTACTCTCCTATGAGGTGCCTAGACTTCCGGCAAACCAAGTCTACCAAGTATCCAATCGAATGGAACGACTCCTGGAATAAGACTAAGTACGCCAAAAACTATGGCCACCTGGCATCGGTGAATAAAAAGGCAAGGACTATAACCCGCAACAGGAAGGAGGATGTGCTTCTCGCGAGAGCTAGAACAAGAACTCTGATGTCAAATGCTAACCTGCACAAGATTAGAGTCATAACTTCACCCATGTGTGTGACTTGCAATGTTTCAGAAACAACGGATCATATCCTTCTGGTCTACCGGAATCTTCTGGTTTCTATCTGGGTTCTATCGTTCTATCTTCTGGTTTTTATCTCGCTCTGGTCGTCAGGCAGCGGCCGTGTTGGAGTTTCTCCGTGCGACCGGTCTTTACTGAACTTTCTTGCGGACGAGCCATGTGGACGATTTCCTCCTGGGCCTTTTGGCCATTTTGACTCCCTAGTACTATAGACTGTGGCAACAGAGAATGGAGTATTGGAGGCAAAGCCGCTCTATTCCGGCGTTAGGTTATTCGAACAATAATGCAGACAGAGTACAGGCCGATCCCTTTCAAAAAATACTTCGTACAAGGTGAACAAGCTATAAAACATTATATACATATATACAAATATGGCAAAGTGGTTCCTATTTTATTCAAAATGGGTAGATTTTATGTTTACATACTCGAGGAATAAAATTATGCAGTACTCAACCTATAAGTACTTAGAGCCTAGCACAGATCCAGTTCATCGGTAACTATGATCTTCAATTAAGCAGATAAATATTTCATTAAGGTACATTATTTTTTTTTAGTCGTTATGAGGTAGTGAGATTAAACTAATTACATTCCAAACATTAAACACATTTGAATAACTTTTGATTTAAACAAATAACATGAAAATTGGCAAACTTTGATAGATGTTATTTACAAACTAAGATCGGAAGGGGGGGGGGGGTTCTTCTAAAGTATTGACGGATAATGTGTCATCGACATAGGAAGTATTAAATAGTATTTTTGATGCTGTGTTGCAAAAAAATTGGCCTCTTCTTGTGTAAATAGTACATTGTGTGTATTGTAAAATATGGAGCATTTGAAGTTCCATAAGTAAGTTTGTCTTTAATCTAAGAATCTTCATTTTGGGGGCTTTTCCATACATCTCCAAGCATAGTGAGTCTCGATGCATATTCATTAAAATTTGAAATCTTAATGCAGTGTTATGCCCTGATATGTAATAAATTTTTATGCTGTGATGGCTAATTAATACTATTATTATATATCAGTTTTGGTTTGCTGGATATTTTGCACACCACTTGTGCAATGACATACCACCTTGTTCAAGTAATTCTCCCTAGTAAAAATGAACTGTAGAGATCAATAAAAATTAATTATATGGGGAAATGGATTACAGATATCAGTACTGTTAAATCAGTAGAGACCTATTGATATCAGTAGAGCTCAATACAAGATCCATCTATGGATCTGTAGGATCTATGGATATCAATAAAGATCTGTAGAATCTTCTAGTGATATCAATAGAACAAAACCGTAGAATCTATGGATATCAATAGAGATCCGTAGATCTTGTTCAATTGATATCAGTAGATTTCTACTGATATCAATAGAGATCCGTAGATCTTGTTCAATTGATATCAGTAGATTTCTACTGATATCAATAGAGATCCGTAGATCTTGTTCAATTGATATCAGTAGATTTCTACTGATATCAATAGAGATCCGTAGATCTTGTTCAATTGATATCAGTAGATTTCTACTGATATCAATAGAGATCCGTAGATTTTGTTCAATTGATATCAGTAGATTTCTATTGATTTAGCTCTATTGATATCCGTTGGCCATTTCCCCGTAGAATTTTTTTTATTGATTTCTACGGATCATTTTTAGCAGGGTAGCATCAAGGAGTTTTTGCAGTTGTTCCTCCATTGCTCGAGTAATCACCATAAAATTCCGAAGTCAAAAAGTCCTTAGGAAGAAAAGTCCGAATTCACAGGTAATTCCAAGAAAGTCCTTGAAGATGCCCCACGTTGGGCGCCAAAAATTGTAACGAGTCCGTAGCACCTTCAACTTTCTTCAAATGAGCATACCAATCTTGAGGAAGTAACTATAAATTTATTTACAAGTATGTACACTATTTACAATATGAGCAGGAAACAATTGCTAAACATCCAGCAATTAGGTAGCAAAACAGTACACTGTACTCTCAACAGTAACTCAGCACCACGTATCAAACGTGAACAGTAATTAAGCAATTACAAAAGCGAAACAACCATTCGTCAAGCGAACGAAAACGAGTCACCAGATCAAATCTGAAAACAACTGACTGACTTGTGTTCAAGGTCAGCTATTTATACACGGAAAGAAATTACGACAATATTCGAGAAAAACCTGGAATATTTTGTTTCATTCATAACTTTGAACAATCCATTCACAAATTCTAGCGATAAGAAAAAAAACCACGCGAAAATGTCTTCACGCTTATTAAAGTTAGGGCAAGTGTAAAAACTGTGTAACAAAGTGTTTCAGGGCCGGTATACAGATGATAAAAGTGATATCTTCAGATGCATTTGCAACATGACGTCAGATAAAACCAAAAC